>PVIJ01009495.1:0-66508 GCA_004024925.1 Scalopus aquaticus | reverse complement strand
TGTGTGAGAGAGAGAGAGAGAGAGAAAAGTCAACTGTTTAGTCAACATTTCTGCACACACTGATAATTCAATAGTAATACACAGATTGTACAAGGAATCAAGAAAGGAAGCGAAGCATATATCCACCAATTTAAAAACTAGAAAGTGAAAATAACAAAAATATCTTTGGGGGCCTCCCTGGTGGCACAGCGGTTAAGCGCTGCGCTGTGGAGCTGTCGGCAGTGGCGACGTGAGTTCGACGCCCGGCCAGGGAGAACCCCACATGGTGCGTCAGACCTCTCCTGCCTTGCCCGCTGCTCCCCTCAGCAGTGTATTTCTGATCTGCCTGTTCTGCTCCCCGCTCCATCTCTGATGAACCCTCTCGCCGCCCCACGCCTCTGGCCTGTACCCCAGCTTGTATGTATAAATAAAAATCTTAAAAAAAAAAAATCTTTGAAAAATTGATGGGAATCTGGCATTACTATAAGACTACCAGAAAGGGTAGAAACCTGTGCTGCATTAATAATAGTTACAGTGCCAGCTGATCTCATGGCTAAGAATGAAGACAAGTCATGACTGAAACCCCTAAAAAAGAAAAAGTAGTTTTCTTCCAGGAAAACGAAAACAAAAGGCTATTACAATGGTATATTTAAGGTACCTCCTGGGTAACTTCCTTCTGAAAACAGGGAAAAAGTAAACTGGTTCACTCTCATTTGAACAAATTAAAGATACTGTTTAAAGTTGAAAGTTTAGAAAGGTAAAAGCCAAAAATGATCCTAGCCAAGTAGAATCACTTAATCCTATAGTCATCATAGTCAAACATAGCATCAAATATACTTCAATCTCTGAATTTTCCCAGAATCTTCTTGGTTATATCTGCATGTTTTTGGTAAATATGGCTCTATATAATCCTGTTCACTACTACTATCCACTCTCGGAAAAAGGAAGCAATAGCAGCAAAGTTACAGAAATGTATCTATTATTAGAACAAGGTCAGGTGAATCCTTAATATTGCTGAGGACAGGTGTCTATCACACGATCCTTAGGAAACTATTTAATTTCTAGCTATTATTAAGAATTATTTCTATAAACGAATACTCTGAGATGGCATTACATTCCAATGGGACCTTGATAATTATCTCCATTTCTGTTTCAAACTGAAGTTAACTTAGAAAATCTTAACTGGGAACTGCTTTATTATATAGTTTCCATCAAAATAAAATCATGCTCTAACAAAATAAATACCTATTAGTCCACAGTGGTATAATTTAATAAATAAGTAGGAGAGAAGAGTCTAACCTGCATGAAGATCCAAATAATTTCTATAGTTATTCACCCTTAAGGATGGGAAGCAGAACCTCTGACCCCTGGGGCCTCCCCAGTGGCGCAGCGGTTAGGCGCTGCGCTGTGGAGCTGTCGGCAGCGGTGCCGCAAGTTCAACGCCCGGCCGGAGAGAGTCCCACATGGCGCGGCAGACCTCTCCTGCCTAGCCCGCTGCTCCCCTCAGCAGTGCGTTTCTGATCTGCCTGTTCTGCTGCCCGCTCTGTCTCTGGTGGGTCCTCTCGCCACCCCAGGCCTCTGGCCTGCACCTCAACTTGTATGTATAAATAAAAAATAAATCTTTAAAAAAAAAAAAAAACAAAACCTCTGACCCTTAAATGAGTTGTACATCACTGACTTCCACCCAGAGAGTACAGTATAGAAAAGGAGGGAGTGAGTGTCCTTAAACTGGACAAATCTGACAAACAGTGCCTCAACCTGGTGATCACAGCCAATACCGAGTCATGGTTACAAGCATATGCCCATGTTCTGATGACTTAACTGCACCACACTATGATCTTCCTCCCCAAACCCCAAAATACTAAAACTAATAATCAAAAAAATATCAGGTGAATCACAAAGGAAGAATATTTAACAAAACATCATAAAGCTCTCATAAAAACACTGACTGCAAGAGAATATGGATGCTTCTCCAAAGAATATAGATGGCCAATGGGTACATGAAATTGTTCATCATATTTTATTATTAGGAAAATGCAAATCAAAACCACAGTGAGATTTCACCTAAAACCTGTGAGAATGGTATATGTCAAAAAGAAAAGAAACAAATGTTAGAAAGGATGTAGAGAGAAGGGAAGCCTTACACACAGTTGATGAAAATGCAAATTGGTATAGCCACTATGGAAAGCAGTATGAAATTCCTCAAAAATTTAAGAAGAGAAATTCCAAATGATCCAGTTATCCTACTTCTAAATATTTACCCAAAGAATATAAAAACAGGGCCTCCCTGGTGGCGCAGCGGTTGAGCGCTATGCTGTGGAGCTGTCGGCAGCTCGCGATGCGAGTTCGATGCCCAGCCAGGGAGAATCCCACATGGTGCGGCAGACCTCTCCTGCCTCGCCCGCTGCTCCCCTCAGCAGTGTATTTCTGATCTGCCTGTTCTGTTCCCCGCTCTGTCTCTGGTGAACCCTCTCGCCGCCCCACGACTCTGGCCTGTACTCCAGCTTGTATGTATAAATAAATAAGTCTTTAAAAAAAAAAATTGTTAAAAAAAAGAATATAAAAACACTAATTCTAAGTAAATACAACCCCTCCCATGTTTATTGCAGCATCACTTACAATAACCAAGAGCTGGAAATAACCTTAGTGCTCATTAACAGATGATTTAATAAAGAAGATGTGGTATATATACAGTGGAATATTACACAGCTATTAAAAATAATGAAATCCTGTCACTAGCAACAACACAGAAGGACCTGGAAGGTAGTATCTTTGTAAAATAAGTGCAAACATCGTATCATTTCACTCACTTGGCACATAAACAAAGAACAAAAACAAATGTCTAGATTGTAACACTGAATTAATGGTTAAACAGAAAGGAAGGAAGCAGAAGTTATGGATAAACTGGAGGAAAGTGATTAACCGCTTAAAGGATGGAATTAGACTTTCAGTGGTGACCTTAATATAGTATATATCAACATTGCTTTTTAATGATGCACAGTTAAAACTTACATGTCATAAAGCAATGTTATTTCAATTAAAAAAAAAAAAACCTATTTTAGGGCCTCCCTGGTGGCACAAGGGGTTAAGTCTCAGCACTATGAAACTATCAACAGCCATTGCAGCACGAGTTCGAACCCTGGCCAGGGAGCTTCCCACATGAGGCAGCAGACCTCTCTTGCCTTGCCTGCGGCTCCCCTCAGCTGTGTATTTCAGTAGATCCGTCTGTTCAGCTCTCCACTCTGTCTCTGGTGAATCCTCTCACCCCCTATATCTCTGGCCTACACTCCAGCTCTTGTATGAATAAATAAACCTTTAAAAAAAAAAACTTTTAAACTACAGGTTGCAATAAGATAATGGAACAAGATCTTGACAGTGTTAAAGAGCAGGGAAACTTTGACTCTAGAGTTATCTACCTAGCCAAAGTCTCATTATAAATATTTGCAGGAAATGAAAACATACAATTTTTCTAGGTATGCCCGCAGATGTCAACAAAAAAAATTTTTGCCACTCTATAAGTGTGGAAACCAATTAATGATTAGGAAATATGAAAATCCAAAGAAGTTCAAATTAATCTTAACAATTACAAACAATACCAGTATTTTTTGTGGAGGTGTTTAATATCTTCTGATCTTCTTGTAGGTTACTGAATGCATTCAGAATGAATGATGGAAAGCTCAGTGAGCAAAAAGCAAATCTACAAATTGCACTAAAAACCAACATTGCATTCTTGGGGAAAATAGATCAATGTTTTATTCTACCATCTCTGAACAGGATGAATGAATCACAAAATCCTCATTCCCAGGTGCAATCTATTATACTTCCCTCTCATAGGAAGGGAATAACCAAGAGATGGAATTAGCTTTGTCAACAAATATTTGGACTCAAATAAAAGTAAAATTTATTTGTATTGGTAATATGTTTACGTTCATATGCTACACAATGGTTAATAGTAAAATATCTGGAGTAAAACTGATTTGTTTAGACCTCAATAGCATTCACTAGTTTCGGTCTTACATAATTTACTTAACCCTTGCTAAGTCTTAACATTTTCATGGGTAAAATGGACTCATGTGTCAATTGTTAGGTTGTTTCAGAAATTAAATGAAATATACAAAGCACTGAGCTTTATGCCTAGGATACATTTGTGTATCCATAAATCAAAGCTCTTATTTAGATTTCAACCTCTGCCCTGAAAAAGCTCACCATGGGATAAGTATTTCCATATAGGCTTAATTATCAAGCAAAAGCTATTATTACCATCAAAAGAACATGGGAAAGTGGAAAATAGTTTGATTTGAGAACATTTCCCCAAAGTGAAGCTTTTGTAAAGACTGGTCAACTCAGTTTTCAAATCACCTCTGAGTAAAGAACATGGGATTCAAATTAACTTCATAGAATCCCAGGATAAGACTAAATACAGTGCCATTTCGCTCTGAGAACTGGAAAACCTAAGATGTGTTACTGCCTTTATTGACTCTTTTTCAGGTCACTAAGACCAAGAGATGATACTTTTTATGTAAATATTTGATGAATGTGCCTAAATCCTCTCTATAGATAATATAAACTCATTTCAAGGAAAAAAATAAATGTGCCAAAAAAACAAATAGGTCTAATTCAAGAATCTTTTGGTTATTTTAATTGATCACTTACCTCTAAATCCCCCATGTTGTGGATTACCGTAACCTTCAAATACATGATTAAAAATTTAAATACCTATTTCTTAAGAAATGGAAAAATGATAAAAGTAGGAAGACTACCAAGAGCGAAACAAGGTCACTAATGTGAAAAAAGAATTGTGCTTGGAACAAATTATGATTTTAGTACTAAGTAGAATAATGTATGCAAGCCTCTTCCTAAATTACTTCCAAAGATTTACAGTATACACAATTACTTCCCAAAATTGATACCACAAACTTTATGAAATTTTCAAAACCCTACAAACCAAATAAGAGGCACTCATAAAAATAGATAGACTCGTACTAAGGAATAAACCAAAACAGAGAAAAAAAAAACCAAAATACAAAGCTTTTAAAGCCTTGAAGAGACACTAGGCTCCATGACAGGCAATGACAAAGGCTGTGATGTTGTAATGAAGGCAAATCACAGAACAGCGAGTAACTTGTCCAGGCCTTGCTAACTTTTGCTTATAAAGAACAGCTGTCCTCCGCTAAGCCCAGACAACTTCTCTCTAAAAAGGCAGTCTGGGAGATTTAAGGCTGGAGATCAAAACACAACATAGTTGCACACTAGGCCCCTAAAGGCAGGGAATGGAAAAAGAAGAGGGTGGTGGGCAGGGAGAAGAAAGAGAAGAGGTAAGGGAGAAGAGATGGCAGGCAGAGGGAGAGGCATTCCTCCAAGAAAGTGAAATGAACTAAGGACTCCACTTCAGAAAACAAGTTACTTAAGCAATAGTAGCAGTTGCCTGTTTACTCCAAAGTTGTACTTCCCCACTCAGTTCATTAAATACAAAGAGAGTCCACAGTGAGGTCTACTACACAGGAGAGAAGCCGTTGGTATAAGTGTACTTACTCTACTGCAAAAGAAATACAAGATAGCAACTTAAACGTATATAAATCTTCATCCAAGTATTGGAGCAACCAAGATTCACTGAACATTTGAGAAAAATCAAATAGGAAAGAAAAATACCAGGAAAAAGAAGCAGATTACATGATTTTAGGGAAAACAAGTAGGAACAGCAGACTAAACTAAACCAAACATACAAATATCTTGATTACTATATATTGAAAGTGTTAAAACTTTGTGTGCCGGTGCCCTTTAAATTTACCAGCCCTTGGGGCAGGCCATTTTCTGTGCCACCGCATGAATGGTATAAGCATTCAATAAAACACACACAACTCCTGAACTACTGGATATATTTTAATGAAATTTTTAATGAATAGAGATTATATACCAGAGTAATCAGTTAAGAGTGTGGTATTGTTCAAAACATGTCCCTCTATGGAGTGGAACACAACAAAATCCACAAATAAAGTAGGTTTCACTTCTCTTTTTCTTGGCTGCACATACTCTACATGGTCTCTGAGGAATTTTCTTGCTCCCAGCACTATTTTCTCTACTTTATGCTTTTTCATGTCCCCTTCTGTTCTCAGCAGTCATGATTGCGTAATGGTAACAATAAATGCCACAGGTTAAAAAAACTGTAATCTCTCTCATAAAACAACTTACACTTTCACCAAAAGGATGTGTAAAGCTTCTAGACTGAGTATGATCAAAGAAATAGCTCCTAATAGTTCCAAATAAATCCATCCTGGCGTGAAAAACCGGGGACGAGATGAACATGTATTAATACGTGATCGGCCACCTGATACTGGTGACAAAAACACGTACTAATACGTGAGCAGACCACAAAGTGTTAAGGGGTATATTCATTTAAAACAACCAACCAACCAGTTCACTAGGTAAAAGGCAAGACAAGAAAATCACTAGGTGGTCTTGGAAATTTAAAAATGCAGCAAACAATAAATTTCATCAGTTGGCTGAATAATAGATTGGGCATGATTAGAATATAAAACAAAAGAAATCCAGAAGAATGGAAACAAAATCTGAAAGAAAAATACACGTGGTCCAATACACATAAAAGCCCAGACATCAAACAGAAACAATGAGAAATAACAAAGAAAGAAAAACTCTTTGTATGGAAATAAAGATTTGAGAAGGCAGATTAAAGTGAGACAAGAAAAAGGAAGTTTAAAATATTTACATCTATGCCCAGAGTGAAAAAAGAAATCAGAGGAAGAAACATTTTAACTACAGAGAGGAAAACCAGGTTACAAACAAAATAATGAAAATCAGAAAAGCAACTGTGTTTTCATCAGCAAAACTGATAGCAGATGGGTGCGATTTCAAAATTCTGAGGAAAAGGAATTTCAAGCAACTATTAACCAGAGACACTATGCAGGGGAGGGGAGGGAGATGGAACAAAACAGGAGAGGAAAGAACACAAGGGACGATAGTGATGGTGTACGGGTGAATTGGTTATGGGAATTGTACAGGGTCTACAACTGAAAGGAGAAACATGCATTGTACAAAAAAAAGAATGATGTAAAATGTATATAAAATAAAAAATAAAGAAGAAATTTTAAAGAATTCATTACCCAGACAGAACATGAATGATCGTGATTAAAAACTTTTCCAGACATAACAATTTTGAAATTTACCTCTCAAGCACTATCCATGAAAAAAGTATTTTCAGGGTCTCCGTGGTGGTACAAGGGGTTAAATCTCAACCTATGAAGCTATCAAGTTTGATCCCCAGGCAGGGAGCTTCCCACATAGCACAGCAAACCTCTCCTTGTCTTTCCTGCTCCTCCCCTCAGCAGTGTATTTCAGTCAATCTGCCTGTTCTGCTCCCCACCCTATCTCTGGTAAATCCTTGCACCCCCACCCCCACACCTCTGGCCTACACTCCAGCTCTTGTATGCATAAATAAATCTTTTTTTTTAAAGTGCTTTGAAAATACATTTTTCAACTAAACTGATATTGAATAGATTTAACAGGAAAAAGCAAAGAAATCCAGTCTAACTGCAGTCACAGGCAAAGAACATAACTGGTACAAATTGGAGGAGGAAGTCTAAGAACCTGGTGAAGATTATCTTCAAAAACAAAATCTACTCATTTTAATTGTAAAATTAAAAATCAAAAGATTTGCTAAGATAAAGTAACATGAAGAAAAAAAGAAATTAGAAAGTACAAGAAAAACTAAAGCAAACTAGACTGTTGCTTGTTTTCAACAGTATATGGATGGCAGGTTTTAGAAAATAGAATCTTAGTTGACCTTGCCATTCTTCAAGTAGAAAAACTGTTAAAGGGTATATTACTATAAACCCAATTTTACTACTTGGTTCTGCAATCAACAGTATAATTCATAGGAGCAATGCTACTGGTTTTCTTCTTCTGAATTTTAAATGGTCAAAAACCCTTGACAGTACAGAAGGGAGAAAAAAGTGAAGAAAGTAGACACTGAGTGGCAAAGGTTTTCTTATGTAACATAATGGTGCATCAAGGAATATTGCCTAAAATTGATGGCCTAAATAACAAAATAAAGAATTAACATAAAAACTAGAAGGGAAATCATAAAAGTAACTACAATCCATATCAAAACTTTGGAGGAGAAAGCACAGTTGGTGGTATATATGTAATTCCTCATCTTCCATGATGGGAAGTAAAGAGACACTGTGTATCAGGCAGATACAGCAAGAAACATATTAAGTTCTGATGGCAACCACAGAAATAGATAAAATCTAATCAGTTTTAAAGAATTATCTCCTGGAAGCAATAAAGGATTGGAGATTTTTACATTTCACATTCTTCCATGGATTTTACATCCTTCTATGGATTTTACCATGTGTGCATACTACATTTTTTCAAATATTAATCTTTTTGTTATCTCTATGAAAATGGGTTAGACAACACTCTTAAACCTTATCATTAATGACTTTAGGGAAACTGCAAACAACTCAGAGTATCTTACAAAAGTTTTAAATATTCACTCTTTGATTCATCAAGTTTATTGTTAGGAATCTATTCTAAAAGAAATTTTACATGAGTGGGAACAAATATATAATGATACAGGAAGCTTTAGTGTACAGCTCTGTCATAGCAAAAACCTCTTGCAAATTCTCAATGTCTACAAGTGAGACGAGTTAAACAAATTATTGCAGATATATGCCATGTTATAAAATGACTAAAATGACTGGGGTAGTAAAAACACAGGAGGGTAACTCTGATATATTGTATCCTGAGAAAAGCAAATGGCAAAAGGATATAGGCAGTATAATTCCATTTCATGTAAATATATTTTTTATATAAGCAAAAGGATGTGGAAACATACACACCAAAGCATTAACACAACAGTGATGACCTCTGAATGGGAGATTGGAAATGGGGAGAAGACACTGATATTTTACTTCTAATTGTTTGAATTTTTATATTTATTACCTTTGTAAAAGGCAGACAATTCTTCAGAAAATACTTCAACATTATTCCCACTCAGCGCTTTCCTTACCTTTCCACCCTTCCCTCCCCCGCCCCAGCACTGCTGGCACCATAGATCTCAGTCTTCCATATGGCACATAGTAGGAAATGTGTGGACCCAGACCTTACAATTCTCTCCAACTCTTACTTCCATGAGATAAACAGAAAAATACTTGTCACCATGCATAACTACTGTTAAAAAAAAAAATGATCTTAACATTGCATTTGATCTTCAGTTTGGCTGGTTAGGGAATGGCGCAATTAATAAAGCCAAGGTTATAAGTGATATCCCCACAGAGGTCAGTAATTGTTATACAGCCTGCTTTTGTATTCATCCCTTTTCATCTTTCCAGTAACAGGACAAAAAGAGGTGCAAAGAGCAAAATAAAACCTTTTTAACTATTGAGAACATTTCTTAAAAGACACATACTGATAGTGGGATTCAGTCTCATAGTTGTATTCTGACAAACACCTTTATGTATAAATATGTAGGACCGCAGCTTAAACAGTTCTTTGTCAGGCAGTCACTCAAGTGTGTCACCAGTGGTTCCCAGAGAGAAAGCTGGCCAGCCAGGTTATCTGCAACGACAACTGCCTGCCTATGTTCTGTGGGATGTGATATAGGGATGTGTGGGATCATGTAGTTCTCAGCTTCTGGCCTTCAACTCATAGCGTCAGCATCACAGTGAACACAAAATCAGAGTAATGAGAGTGAAATTTTCTCAACCTTGTTTGATTTTTCTTTCACTACTCATTTTTAGGAAGGACTGAAGAAAAATAGAACTTACAAAATGACCACAGCGCTAGGTTATATGAATCTCTAACAAAGGAGCATTTGCCATTGTTCTAATTTATAGTGTCTATTTGAAAACACCCACAGGAACTCATACCACTTACAAAAATGTATCCTTTTTTGGCCTTTTTTATTTTTTCAAGATATTGTAAACCTAGTAAAAAGTAGCAGTGGAAAGAACATTTTTGCAATAAAAGTATAGATTAACCCAGTATACCTATACTCACCAAATAAGAATTTACCTAACTAGAACTCAAAAAAAGGCTAGTGGTTCTCAGGAAATATTCAAATATATTATCTATTCCAAAAACAAGTAAAGAAACAAAGCAAAAGAATAGAACGTTGGGGAAAGTGCATGGGGAATGTGAGAGTGAAGCGCTGCCTTAAGGTAATGCTGTGGTCCTGAGATGACAGTGGAAGTGTGAGGACTTATATAAATATAGCTTTAAAAAATAAGTCATAGTTCCATTTCAATGTTATTTATTTAAGTGTGGCTTACAATACAATTAATTTTAATCAACGACACTTCTAAACCTAAAATCATTAACTAAACCTAAGAATCATTACTGAAAATAGGATAGTCATTTATCTCATCCCATCTCTTGATCCAGTACTCCTTAGTAAATTCTTTATAATACTTTCCCTAATCAATTCCAATTCCCTTTTAAGTCAAATTAACTTGAAGATACTTTCTTTACACCCTCCAATGCTTGCTTATAGCATGTTTTTTCCACATATATGACTTAAGAAACAAACATTTGTTGCATGCCTGCAGTGTGAGAAGTGCCTTCTTCTGTGTATTTCTGGTACCCTCACAACAACCCTGTGAGGTAGGTATCATTAACCCCACTTTACAGAGAAAATGTACATTGAGAGACTGTGGAACTGGAATTCAAAGCCAGACCCGTTGACTAGTAACATTAAAGTACCCCAGAGGAACAAAGATTGCCCCAAAGTAGAAACTACGACTGCACCTAGAATTTTGGAGTGGCTGGAGAAGAGCTTCAATAATATTAATTTCTTCTTCCTTGTCCCTTAACCTTTATAAGTAGCAATTATACCACTCTCCTGTCATTGAACTGTAAAGATAACGATACAAAAAAAAAAACAAGAGACTATATACAACTCGCCTTTTGTAGGGGAAAAAAATGACAGACTTGTGCTCATCATTGACTATGAAAAGATTTAGTAAACTGGTACTGTTCTACGCCAATTCTTCTGATGAGTGTAGTCACAAAGACATAGTGCACAATGTTCTGATTACTGTAACTGACTGGAAGAGTAAATTTTGTTGGGGATCATGTAGGTGAGTTGCTGCCTAACAGATTTAGTTTTAAAATACAGATCCTTATTCAGACACTTTAACCAAGAGAATGTATCACAAACCTATGTGCCTAAATTATCAAAGATGCATTCATGCATAATTCAGACACAGAAAAAATGGGTAAATACTTAAGTTCCCTACCAATCTTGAAATCATAGTTAACTCTGTAATACCTTTCCCCATGTAAAAATATACAATGTACATAATAAAATCTCAAAGGCAATCCATTATAGGATTTTAAAACTTAAAACATTTGTTGCCTGGAATGGTCTGTAAAAGAATATTACTCTGAAAAGTTATTCTCAACAATAGTCTATCGTGATTACTACTTTATCTTTTAAATTGATCAAGATTTAAAAATGTCTGCAATCTAAATCTGTTCTTTAAAGGTTTCTAGGGTTCTCATGAACATTCATAGATGTCACAAAGCTATAAAGATTTCAGTGAAAAAATGTGATTATATTCTTTATTTCTATAGGAAAATTCTATACACTAACTGCAAAACTAATATTATTACCACATGAGGTATCTTGCTTTTCTACTGAAACTAGACATTCTGAAATCTCTAATCACGTGACACTATCCAAATGTGCTCTAGACTTTTTTTTTTTTTTCCACCGACGCCGCCGCTGCCCGCCGCGGGGTGTGCTCTAGACTTTTAACATGTACATAGACGTAAGTCTTAGCTAAAAACCTAACTTTTCTAATTTTAAAACCCAGCTTTTATCAAATTATAAAAAGATTCACTATTAAAGAGACTACTCTCAATCTATTACACAAGGTGAAGGTGCCTATGGTATAGCTTTACCAGGAGACAAATTTTATTCTGAAGACCTTCACTTGTAACAGTATCTCCAGACCCACAAGAGCAAGTAACTCTATGAACACTGAGTTTTAAAAGTTGTAACTTTTAGGGACTCCCTGGTGGCACAAGGGCTTAATCTCAGCACTATGAAGCTATCCGCAGCCACTGCAGCATGAGTTTGAGCCCTGGCAAGGGAGCTTGCTACATGGCGCAGCAGACCTCTCCTGTCTAGTCCACTGCTTCCCTCAGCAGTGTATTTCAGTCAATCTGCTTGTTCTGCTCCCCACTCTGTCTCTGGTGAATCCTCTCACCCCTCCACACCTCTGGCCTACCTCAGTTCTTTTATACATAAATAAATCTTTTTAAAAAAAAAATGATGCCATCCAGGCTCTTGGCATGTGCTAGTGTTGAAGGACTCTCCCTGCTTCAGATTTACCAACAGCACGAATCAAGGAAAAGTTAGCCAAACCTCAGGCTCAGGTCCAGATAGGGGACAACGGTACAGCTTGAAGAAAGAGGGTGACAGAAGAGCTACAGGTGATGACAAAAATTTCAGAGTTCTCTAAAAAAAAAAACAACTATCTGAATACAGCTGGTATAGAAGAGGTGAAGTGATTAAAGAAGATGGGACAGTTATTTATTTCAACAATTCCAAAGTCCAACTTTCCCTTTCTGTTGACGCTTCTGCAATTAACTGGTCTTACAGAGGCCAAACCAATCACAAAAGTGCTTCATGGAATATTAAGTCAATTTCGTGCTGACAACTTAGTTTTAAGAAGTTAGCTGAACAGTTCCCGTGGGAAGTGTTGGATACCAAACCACCAAACTCAGAAGATACTGATGAGGAAGATGATGATGTTTCAGATCTTGAAGAAAATTTTGATGAAAAATATCCAAGAATCAAGCTAATTAAACTGGGCTTTGTAAGTTGACATGGTCTAAATTTAACAAGTCAGCTATGTGGTTCCAAAGTCTTATAAACATGGAAGACATCGACTGTTACTAGTTCAGTAATATAAATATCAGTACATTAATAATGATGTTTGTTTAGCATTTTTCAGTCATTTGATTTTGCATTTTGCACTTTCTCCCAGGATCTATTCTTTGGGTCAGAATACGAAGTACTGGTTCAGTCTGAGGGTATTTTTGGTGTGTGTGTAGTGTGTGTCCACACGTGTGTGTGTGTGTAAGTATGTGTGAATACAGTGGAGAACAAATTGGAAAACAGTTCTATTTACCCTCTTCATTCCCCCAAGAGAAATAAATCTTAAAAAAAAAAAAAAGATGCTATCTAACATTGGTCATGAAGACAGGCCTATCTCCGTACTTCAGAGCCTGGCACCTAGTACACAGCGACTATATGAATAAATGAAGAAACATAAGTTGCTTTCAGTGATCGTTGATATACTTCACACAGGAATTTACCTAACAGAGCGCAAATAAAAAAGCAAAGCTAGAGTGAAACTGTGAAAACATGATCCTGCTTTTTGTGTTAGGTCAATCTGAGAGTTCATGAACAATTTTACATTACTAAATTCTTTATTGTAAAATATTGTAACAGTCCCTTAGACTTAAAAACCCTTAAAATTGCTTTGATATTTACTACTTCATGGTAACATAACAGAGAAAATTAACAGCTCACTCTTCCCAGATATACAGAAACTACTCCTAATATAATGTTATATTAAAACGGCATGTGCTGGTTAATACACCACCACATGCTTCCCAATTGCTTTCACTTGTAAAAATGTAACAGTATTGCTGCAGCTTGTTCCAGTGACATGCCAACTATATCACTGCTATTAAATCCTGACCTCCCCCAGATGGCCCCTCTATGAGAGATCAGATTTAAATGCTTCTGAGAGGAATAAAAAGTAGCCCCATACCTCTGAGAACTCATGCGATACTCAGAGCTAAGCCTCAGTGTTATCACCAACTGACCTGACATCTGCAACTAACCCATTCTACTTCCTGTTGAACGATCTCTATTCAACTAAGCTACTATATTAAAATAAGTAATTCTGGGTCCATGATGAAGTGAGACAAAAACAAGGTGCACAACCCACAAAATAGCAAAGATCTCTTTTGCTAAATGAGTGATAACTAATTCATTTACCAAGACAGCTTTCTCTTCACTCATCTGGCCTCCCTGTAAGATTTACTGATACTCAACCAAAGACTTATCGCCACTTTTTTATAGCACTCAATCCACAGCAATCCCTCACATTCGAACCCACTTCCTCACCCCCATCAAATTACCCAAAGCCTAGACTACAGTCTTTGTAACTCCCTATTACTGAGACACCCCACGGTACACTATCGTCTGGCCTTTGCAGTAACAAGTTAATAAATCCAATTTGTTCAACAATAAGTGTATTCTTATTGGTCTTTCACTAAAGGGTACTTATCTGACACCTATGAACCTATGAATAGTAATGGTGGAATGAAAATAGACTAAATGTTCTAGGGTTATAAAATGACTCTAAAACATGGCTCATTATTAGTCATGTCACAATTCACAAAGAGGGTGACACTGGGTGACTTTAGGATAAGATTTCCTTCATTTTGCTTTTAATGTCATGACCTTGCTAATACGTATTTAAAAGTTTGGGTAATAGTAAAATAACAACACTAACAATTACAATGAAAACTGTTAAGGCATAGGAGAAATCTATGTAGCCAAATTAGGGAAATGAACAGGAGTTCATCAAGATTCATTTAAACTGAAGATATGTCAAGGACCCAGGACTACACCCAGATTCTGAGGTCATTTTAAAACAAGGAACCCAGAAAAGTAGCCAATAATAATAAAGACAACGGTATAAGGAAAAAGTAAAAGAGGGTAACTTTTGTTTTTACAACAGAGCTCACCAGGTGGAAAACAGGTTAGCTATGAAGAGAAAATGAGACAAGATTTTTACATGTACTCTTTCAGCGAAAGATTAATGTACAGAATTCTCCCACGTTGAAACTTAATATTAATTTTTCTAAGTATTAATATTAGTCATATCAGACAGGTAGAAAACCAAGAATGCCAACTTACAAGTTTTTAGAACACAAATAGACACTAAAATGAGCAATTTTGCCATAAACAGTGTATTTTAAAGCTAATCCATTCATAACTACTTGAAAAAGAAAAAACCAGAAGTCTTAAAGAGCTTGAAGGAATAATCAAAAAGTCCCTCTCTGCCCCTAAGAAAAAGCAGAAATGCCTTTTAGTTGGCAACTATAAAGTCTTATTTTTAAAAAATCTATGGGGAAAAAAAAAATCACCCATTAACTACCTTCCACATAAACTGAAAGATAAGCATCTCTAGGGGGTGGGTACAGTTTTCCAAGTACCTACTGTGTCTGTCCAGGCCCTAGAAGATGTAAATATGAAGCTTCAGTCTGAAATCCCAAATGAAAGCCACCGTCTTCGAAGGCATGTCATTTCTTAGGAATTTGCATTGCAAACACATAAAACATTGCATCTATAGTACAGTCTGACATTCCTGACTATATTAGCATTACCCCTTACTTTTAGGATCATGAAAACCTGGTTACTCCACATGTAGAAGGAGCAATGATATAAACTGTAATTATGCTTTTACATAAACCGATAAAAAGTGAATATTAGCTCATCACCCTTTAAAAGTATCTATAATACCTCATTTCCCACATGACCAAGAAGACTGATCTTTCCACTAAACCCAAACTCCCTTGTAAATCTCTTGTAAAAAATGCTTAAGAAATGCACATTGGGTCTCCCTGGTGGTGCAGCAGTTAAGCACTGTGCTGTGGAGCTGTGGAGCTGTGGAGCTGTTTGCAGAGGCGACAGGAGTTTGACGCCAGGCCAGGGAGATTCCCACATGGCACAGCAGAGCTCTCCTGCCTCGCCCACTGCTCCCCTCGGCAGTGTATTTCCATCGATCTGCCTGTTCTGCTCCCCACTCTGTCTCTAGTGAACCCTCTCACCACCCCAAGCCTCTGGCCTGTACCCCAACTTGTACGCATAAATAAATAAAAACCTTTAAAAAAATGCAGATTTATTGTGTGATGTATTTTAGTTCACGTTAATTTATTTTCTTTTAAACATTTATTTATTTTTGGGCCTCCCTGGTGGCACAGCGGTTGAGCGCTGCGCTGTGGAGCTGTCGGCAGTGGCGACGCGAGTTCGACGCCCGGCCGGGGAGAATCCCACATGGTGCGGCAGACCTCTCCTGCCTCGCCCGCTGCTCCCCTCAGCAGTGTATTTCTGATCTGCCTGTTCTGCTCCCCACTCTGTCTCTGGTGAACCCTCTCGCTGCCCCACGCCTCTGGCCTGCACCCCAGCTTGTATGTATAAATAAAAAATAAATCTTAAAAAAAAAAAAAAGATTTATTTATTTTTGCATACAAGCAGAGGTAAAGGTCAGAGGTGTGGAGCAGTGAAAAGATTCACCACAGACAGAGTAGGGAGCAGAACAGGCAGATCGACTGAAATACACTGCTGAGGGGAGCAGTGGGCGAGGCAAGAGAGGTCTGCTGCGCCATGTAGGAATCTCCCCGACCAGGCATCGAACTCGCACCAGAGCAACTGGCCAACAGCTCCACAGCGCTGCACCCAACCCATTTTGCCACCAGGAAGGCCCCCGTTCATCTAATTTAAATGTGATTCTAAAATAAACAGGAAACACAATGTTGAGTTCTCTTTTTAGTCTAGATCTCAATACCAGTGCCAAGCCGCACCCTTCACATAAATCAGTCTTTGGCATGCCTCCTGTGGGACTCAAACTCTCCTCTACCATACTGTCTCTCAAATACCTATCATTTCATAGGCCTCAATATCCAATTCCTGAATCAGAATAGTGCCATCAAACACCTGTTTTTAAACAGACATTTCAAAGAAATGTCAAAAATATTTTAAAAATCTACATTTAACATAATTAATTTAAAATGTTAAGGTATTTTAATAAATTTAATAATTTCCCTGTAAGAATAAACCAAATAAAATGCCTAGGAAAAACTCATGAAAAATTATTTTAATAAATATTTTTTAACCCAAAAGACAAACTTACATTTACATGACAAATTAAAACATTAAATCCACAAAACTAAAAATGTTCTCAAAAAGCAGACTTGAAAAAGAAATAAGACTTAAATTCAGAAAGCATGAAACTTAAATGTTCTTTAAGTCCTAGTATCTCCTTTAATATCATCCTGTTTGCTCTAAGAATAACTTGATCAGTGGGGCCTTATCTGCTGTTACTCCACCAAAGACTTTGAGAACAACAGATGATACCCCAGCCAGTATGCTGTCAGCTGGCAAGTCTGATAGGGCAGGGCAGTGGCAACTCAGGAGGCCCAAATAGATGACATTAGATTTCTATATTAAAACCTTATCTATTGGGATAAAAAAATACGTGGAATTAAACCTTCCCCAAGATTCCTTACTGCTGAACACATTATTCAAACAGAAGCAACAGAAGATGACAAATAGAAATGACATTTTACCAGATCCACTAGCTCATCCACCGTTCTTGGTACTAAATGGAGTTATAATTATGATTAAATTTGGTCAACAGGAAAAGTCCTGTTCTTCCCCCAGAGGAAAAATGCTGTCCTGATAAACACCTATGATCACAATCTGCTGCAGTGTGACAAGCTGTGAAGACTTTTAGTATATACAATACTCCTGTTCATCACAGTAGTTGGTCAGTGCACAAAATATATAGAAGAAATGAAAGAACTAGGAAAATGCTGCTTAAGGGATGAGACCATATCTTGTTAATCTACATCAGCAAGAGAACCAATCACAAAAGATACTCATTAAATGTTTGATTCATCTAACATTTCCAATCTTTCAGTACTTCCATATGAGATCTTTTAAGTGCTAAATTTCTTTTACATTAAAAAAAAAAAACACTGGAAAATCATCCAACTTTGTTTAAATAAGTGGTCACATTTATGGAGTATCTATCAATAAAAACCTGTACTACTACAATAACATGGCGACTGGAAAACACTTAAATGAGTAAAGTAAAATGTACTTCTAAAATTACCAATTTTATTATTAAATAGGCAGAGGTCCAAGCAGGTTCTAAGAAAGCTCTGGCAATGAAATAATAAAAGCTGGTATTGACTGAACACTCTTTTATGCAGCAGGTACTAGTTAAGTGCTTCTCCTGAATTCATTTAAGACTCTCAACAACAGTTAGGGTGCTACTATTTAGAGTTAAGGTTGCTACTATTATGAATCCCTGTTATAAAAATAAGGCACAATTATAAACAATGTGACTTGCCCCTGTGTCACATGACTCCCACAGGTTAAAACTATCACCTAGGTTTCATAGCCTGTGATTATACTAATACATAATACTATCTCCTTATGTACTAACTTGGGTTGTTTTTAGTAGCAGAAATTATTAAATGAAAGTAATCAGAAGATATATTAACAACGCATTTTACTTTAATAAGAAATGTCAAAAAACAGTATTTTCGGAAGAACAGAGGCAAATCAAGGAAATTAAGGCAGTTTTATACATGGCAAAATGAGATGACAAAAACCACAAAACTGTAAGATAAACTTGAAGAAACAGGAAAAAAGGAAAAACAGCTTGATGGAGTATCTTTGAAAGTCTAAGCTACTCAATAAAAGATTTAGGTAGAAGGGAGGCATGAAAGTATCTTTAGAATGCTTAAAAAATGTCCAAAACATCACAGGGCAAGTAAAGAATCTTGCATTACTCTCTGCACAGTTGCCTCACAGGTAACAAATTTACTTTGGAAAATTTACTTTGGAAATGACTTTTCAAAAATGCAGCCATGACCTACAGATTAATTCAAAAGATTGCCTCTGGCTTGCTATTATTTCCTTGACCCCTTTTAGTGATTCTATAAAAATAAAGTTGTATCCCTCATAATCAGGGAAATGCAAATCAAAGCCAGTGAGATACCACCTTACACCAGTGAGAATGGCACATACTAAAAACATTAGCAACAACAAATAACCGGTGAAGATGTGGTGAAAAAGGAACTTTCCTACACTGCTGGTGGGAATGCAAACTGGTCCAACAACTCTGGAAAGCTGTGTGGAAGTTCCTCAGACTACTAAAAATGGAGCTACCATGTGACCTAGTAATTCCACTCCAAGGGATCTACCCAAAGGACATAAAAACATTAATTCAAAAGGATACTTGCACCCCTATGTTTATTGCAGCACCATTCATTAATAGTTAAGACTTGGAAGTAACCCAAATGCCCAAAAAATAGATGACTGGGTCAAGAAGTTGTGGTGTATATATATACACAATAATCTACTATTCAGCAATCAAAAAAGATAAACTCATGCCATTTGCAGCAACATGGATGAAACTAGATGGGATTATGCTCAGTGAAATAACTCAGATGAGAAAAATATCAGATGGTTTCATTTATTGGAAGAATATAGGGGAACCAAATAAAGGGTCAGGGAAAAAAAATAACCCAAAAAAACCCCACAATTAAACAAAACAAAAATAAACTGACAACTGTAAATCAGAGACATTCTGCAGCGGAGGGGGAGAAAGAGGGATCAAAATAAGGGTGGGAAGAGCACAAGGGACTATGGTGATGGTGCACAGCTGAACTGGTGATGGAAATTCTAGGACTACATCTGGGAAAGGAAAGCAAACACTACAAAAATGTACACTGTAAAACAATGATGTAATATATATATATATATCAAATATATATATCAAATATATATATATTTACACCAAAATAAAAATGTTTTTTCAGTAAGATTTATTCCAAACCATTGGCTCTCAACAGAAGAAATAATGTCGCTTAATGAAAACCTTGTAAAAATTTTTCTTCTCAGAACCTGTGTGCATGGGCACTGGTGCCTTTCTAAGTTTTATATGTAGGAGTCATTATCAACAAAATTCATTTCAGAAAATGAGAAGTTGAAAACTACTTTGTAGAAAAAGTATCAGTATTTGTGTCAGGACCAAGAACTACTACTCTAACCTTTGACTCCTGGCAACACCAAGTACTGTTGTTGAGTAACAGATCTAAAATTTTTCAGTTGAAGATTAAATATTGAGGTCCCTGATAGAGAGTTTCTAGAACTCACCTTTGTATTCCTTGGCTCTGCATTCATGTTGATTTACCTATTTTCTAATGTGGCAGAATACTTATAATTCCCACCTTTAACAACAACAACAAAAAAAAAAAAACCTGGAAACTGAGCAGGAACTCCCACAAACTTTGACAAGCAAAGGGAGATGGTGATGCTAGAGTACAGGATGCTCAAGGTTCAACTTTTAAATAATAAAAAAAAGGGGGGTAAAGGATGCATATGGCCTGAAAATGGCAGTGATTTAGTAATATTTTAAGCTACGTATCCATAAACTGGATCTCTACATGATATCCATACTTCTGCCAGTTCACAAACTACACACAAAGGGACATGTACTAGTCAGGGGACAGTTCTACTAAAGCAGCACACTGGGCTATGGAGAAGTTCTACCTACTCCTGCTCAAAGGTACCATAAGGTCCCTGAGGTGGCTGTGCCTTTCTGGTGTTCTCTAGGAAGAAATGTTTTTTAAAAAATCAGCAAGTTTAAAGCAGACACAATTCACTAGGCTAGTACAAGAAACATGATATTGTAAAACCAGGCTTAAAAAGTAAAATACTCTCCCCCAAATTAACACTATTTTATGAAACAATCTAGTAACTATCTTTCTTCCTTAAGTAGATACTCTTATTCTGATCTCTTTATAAATAAAAAGATCCCAGCGCTGTAGGTAATACTTATAAATTCCTGAGAGGCTTTAAATCAAACTTTGATATAGTTTAATCGGAGTTTAAAATCAAACTTTAATATATATCATAAAACAATGAATGAGGGGTAAAGGAAGAAGTGACTAAAAAAAAAAAAAGTATTTGTCTTGATACTTCCCTCACTGACAAACCATTTATTTTTACTAATAAGCTTTTAGTAACAGATCAATTCACTAAAAAATGAAAAATCCAAAAACACATGATTCATTTATCTATTTAATCAGCTCTTTCTGAAATTCTCAATTTTAACTTAACCTATTAAAAACCCATTAGCTGGATAACTCCACAATGTAATAGGGCAACAAAGTTCATCACTGAGTAAGTCTCACTCAAAAGAAACTAAAGATAATTATAGTATATTTAATATTGATGCAAAGATGTAAAGGCTCTTTCTGAAAACTGACTGGCTAAATTATTAATTATAAATTGTCATAGTGAAAAACTGGAATTTTTATATACAAGAGTATTTGGAAACTGCTCTTGACTCAATTACAACACTGATGATGGCACAGCATACAATTCTGCAATCTCTGGAAAGTCATAGATCTGTTTTCAACAAATATTTATTCTATTATTTGCAATATCTAAAATAGAGCTAGAAACAAAGAACAGTAGGAAAATCTAAAATAATTATTTTATGTATTTCTTCACCTTAAAAAAAAATGTAATTCCCATAAAAGTAAACCACCATATAAATCAGAATCCTACTACACTAACTTCTTCAAATACTGTGGTTTAGAATTAAATAATAAGTCATCTTCTTTCTCATATAGTCAGATTATTACATAAGATAACCTACCACGATCCCGTCTTTTCAGACGAACAGAAGGAAAAGAGCCTTAAATTCTTGCTCAAAATAAAGAACCACAGATAGAGAAAATAGATGTCCGTATACAAAATAGGTCAACATAGTTATTAGGAAGATTACATTAGATGTGACTGAAGTGCTTTTAAATATTAAAACATGGTGTGTTAGTGGAAAGAGTCATTCTGCTACAGGCTATTTTTAGGAAGCTGGGTGTTTTTTTTAACCTTGGGAAGCAAAGATAGGGTATTTTGTGGAATGTTTTATGAAACATGGTAGAAATAATGTGCATTAATCATAAAACATGTGGTTTGTTAATTTTACTTTAATAAGTAAAATTATTTCCAGTAAAAATTATCAGAGATTTTTGAAACAGACTTTGTAGATATGTTTTCACACAGTTCAAAAACCACACTGCTGAACCAAAAGATCTTTGTAGAGAGGCTTGTCTCATTTATTAAAAACCACAGTCAAATGAAATCAGTAAAGTATACATAGGACTTATTAAAAGTATTAGTTATATTCCTTTTCTTAGTCTGTGTGTACTTGAGTACATTTCTTCTCCATGAGCACCATATATACATGTGTGTATATATACATACACACATATATATACACACATATATGAAAAATGAATACAGATCTTACCTCCTGAGTAAGTCTCAGCATTAACTCCTTACATCCGTAATCTATTTAAACAACCTAGTACATACATATCTTGCATCCATTTGTGGTTTAGCCTATTCAATATGGTTTGATTTTTTGTTGTTAAATAAACAAAATATACATACAATGAAAACCTCTAACTTCTATGAACACTTTTAAGGAAGAACAGTAAAATGATTTTGAGCACTTAAATTAGTTTCCTCTACCCACTCCTTGCTTCCCCCCTCCAAAATTCTGCATTTCTGTCCTCACAGCTCAGGACATTACAATATCTGTGCTAATAATTAATTTTAAAACATAAAAGAAGAGTTTAACATTGTGGTTCAGAGCTCAAATCATAGCCCCACTTCTTACAGATTACATGACCTCAGCAAGATTAATTTCTTCCTTCCTTGGGTATTCATTTGTAAAATAAGTAGAACAAATAGTACTCATCTCCTGGAATTATTGGGAAGATTAATGAAGTACTCAGTACTCAGAACATACCCAACAATAAGTATGACAGCTTTTTATGTCTATTCTTCTAAAATCAAGAAAACATAAGGGCCTCCCTGGTGGCGGAAAGGGTTAAGCACAGCACTATGAAGCTATCCAGAGCCACTGTAGCACGAATTCGATACCCAGTCAGGGAGCTTCCCACATGGCACAGCAGACCTCTCCTGCCTCACCCCGTTCCCCTCAGCAGTGTACTTCAGTCGATCTGCCTGTTCTGCTCCCCACAATGTCTCTGGTAAATCCTCTCACCACCCCACACCTCTGGCCTACACCCCAGCTTGTACGCATAAATAAATAAATCTTAAAATAAAAAAAAAGGTAAAACATGAAAGCATGCTGAAAACTACAAACTGGGTTCTTTTTAAGAGTATTACGCTTCTCAGGCCTCCCCGGTGGTACAACTGGTGAAACACTGCATTGTGCAGTTGTCGGTGGCTGCAGTGCCAGTTTGATCGCGACAGTTTGATACCCTGGGGGCTTCCCACATGGTGCAGCAGAACTCTCCTGCCTCACCAGATGCTCCCCTCAGCAGTGTATTTGGGTTGATCTTCCTGTTCTGCTCCCCACTGTCTCTGGTGAACCCTCTCATCGCCCCACACCTCTGGCCTGCACCCCAACTTGTGTGCAAAAATAAATCTTTAAAAAAAAAAAAGCATTATGTTTCTCACTAAAACGTGAGTATTCTTACTGACTGCACACTCTCAACTTCCTCATTTGCCTTTCAGCTGCTTATATGTGATCTGCTTCTCACTCTTCTCTGGTAAAACTGCATGTCTAACACTATCATGACTCTTCTTCCATATTATCCAACATCTTAAGTTTGTGAAAATATCTTACCTTCCCTACTTAAACTCTGATGTATGAGGATAAGGCTCACACCTTGTAAAAATCCCTTCTACCGGCCTCCCTGGTGGCGCAACGAGTTAAGCACAGCGCTGTAGAGCTGTCACAGCTGTTGGCGGCTACGGAGCAAGTTCCATGCCCGGCCCGGGAGATTCCCACATGGCGCAGCAGACCTCTCCTCCCTCGCCCGCTGCTCCCCTCAACAATATATTTCAGTAGATCCGCCTCTTCTGCTCACCACTCAGTCTCTGGTGAATCCTCTTACCGCCCCACACCTCTGGCCTGCACCCCAGCTTGTATGCAAAAATAAATCAATCTTTAAAAAAAAAAATTCCTCCTACCTATGGTAGCATGTATGGTAGCATACATATATGTTCACTATTTAATAAGTGAAATTTAATGATGTGATTTCACTTGCAGTCAAATGTATAAACATCAGTAAACAAAGGGCACTTTTAGACTCATGCATTCATGGAGCGTAAATGTTATTTTAATCCCTATCCATTAGTAATGGGTAGATATGTCAGTGTATTTGTCAACGTTGTAGGAGATTCAATTTTTAAGTGTCTATTTGTTTTCCCTATAAACCCTATAAAACCTATAAACCCATTATCATGACCTTTATCTCCCGACAATATATCTATACTCATTTTAATCTTAAAAGTACTGATTACTTTCTCTTGTGTTTAACATCTTCCTTTTCCAGAATGCAAAAGAACAATCTCTGGACACTAAGGCAAAAGTATGGTATCAAGATTTCTGCTACATGCAGGCATCCAGTATGCTTACAGTTAAAAGATTACAGTTATAAGATGATACAGTAGCTGTCTCAAGTAATTAAAGTGCCACTATATAGACGTACAGACTTAATTTTTTGTGTTCCAGAAAGCAGGACAAAAGGTAAGGAAGCAAATCTCTGATATAATGAAAGAACTTCCTGAAAATCAGAGGTATCTAAAATTGCAAAGGTGAGTCCTAAGGGAGTAAATACTTTGCCACTGAAAATGTAAGATTAGTTTCTAAAATTTGCAAAGGTGAGTCCTGAGGGAGTAAATACTTTGTCACTGAAAATTTAAGATTAGTTTCTAGGAATGATGGAGAAAAATTAAGAATTTAATAAAGAGATCACAAACTTCCCCTTCAATTAGAATATTCTTGGATTTTAATACTTAACCCCAAAAGTGATGCTGTAACATACAACACTCCCAAGGCTGTAAGAATATGCTCCCCTATGTGAGAGTCTATGTGGGCTACATGAACATCACCCCTTCATACAGAGCAACTAACACCTTAGAGCCTGGATGGTCCCAACCTATGTTTGATTTTGTGTTCTAACTTTCTCTCTACAAAAAGAGCTAAATTAACTTCACTTCATAATATACTGGAAGAGTTGCATCACTGAGAGAACTAGAGTTCCATCATGCTGGTACTCCAAATTCACCAGGTGGAAGATAGAAAAATAGCAACTTTGGTTTCCTTATTCTAAAATCTCTCAAAATTTCAGAAAAATGAGGAATTACAGAATATGGACCACTGGAATTGAATGATTCTGTCTAACACACCAGACCTACTATAAGAACTACTACTTGGGTGGTATAGTTTTTGTTTAATATATTTGTATTCATCCCATATACTTAATGACTATAAAACAAGCAAGGTATTTTCTACAAGGAAGCAAAAAAAATGAATAAACTAGAAAATAAATCCTAAATTAGATGGAAGTTCATTATATTTTTGTGTATTTGAAACTTCCATAGTAAAAATATAAAATTCTAAAAAAGGCCTCTACATAAAAATAAATTTCAACTCTTAATTTATATTAATTTATACACACACACACACACACACACACACACACACACACACACACGATACTGGTGTATATTTTGAGATAAGAAGAACAGGTAATGATTCAATATTCTCTTAACTTTACCCAAATTTAACTGGACTCAACTCTGAAAATATTTTATTACTAGTTAATATTTTATGTACCCTCTAAATTTCAGAGGAAAAGTTCTGAAGCACTACTTAGAAACAATTTAATTACCAAAACTGAGTAACACTTCACTGAAACTTGGAATTGAAAACTGTTACAGAACAGGTTTCTTTCTTCTTTTTTTTAATTCAAGATACATAGTGCTTTCATATGGATTTCAGTTATTAAAGTCCTAGTCCACTGGAAAATTGTTATGACACTCTAGAATTCTTCTAAATAAATAATAATCACTGAAAGATTTCTATTTTTCTTTATTTCTTAGAATGCTCAAAGAAAACCTATTTCTGCTTAACTGCTAAGACTTCTGTTGAGGAAAGATACAACATTAGTGTAGCATCAGCCTAGGAGTCAAATGGTAAAGATTCTAGTACAGGTTCTGAGCTTATTTTATCATGAACTTGTCACTGAAGCCTTCTGGGGTCATCAGTAAAATAACTCAGACTAGACGATTTCAAAGAGTTCATCTATATAGCATTGGTATTAGCAAATACACCTCTTTTATGATAGTTACTACATCCTTATGCTCTCTAACATAGTACAGCATTGGGGATGAAGCCATACAAAATATGCAATGTTGGGAATATTTACTTAAGCAAATATGGCTTGAAATATGGATTAAATATTGGGCCTCTTTAGTGGCACTGGGGTTAAAGTCTCAACACTATCAAGCTATCGCCAGCCACTGCCACATGAGTTCAACTCCCAGCCGGGGAGCTAAGCCACATGGCGCAGCAGGCCTCCCGTCTCGCCTGCTGGTCCCCTCAGCAGTGTATTTCAGTAGATCCACCTGTTCTGCTCCGCACTCTGTCTCTGGTGAATCCTCTCACACCCCCACACCTCTAGCCTACACACCCCAGTTCTTACATGCATAAATAAAAATAAATCTTTTTAAAAAAATAAATATGGGTTAAATATCAAGAGTCTTTATTTTCCTGTCTAAAAAGCACGGTTGCTATACGTTACAAATAAAGCTCTGAAAAGTTGTAAGAAACAAGATAACTAACTCTACTAACTCTTGAACAGAAAGGGAATTCTCTGAGCAGTAATTTCTTGACCCCTCAATGTCTGTGGCATCCACTTCCCCACTCTGTGTTATGTATCAGAGGGCAGTGTTACGTTATGGCATACTGGAATCCTGAGAACTAGTTAAGTAAGGAGAGGTTCAAATGAAGCACCTTTGAAAACTACGTTCCTAATGAGTAAAAAATGAATGTGGTTTAGTTAGAAGTGTAAGTGTTTTTGCTGTAATTTCTATATTAAATCTATAAAAAACATAATTCTCACTCTCCCACCACTAAATTCACACAAATGTTATTAATATACCGTTAGCATTTCAACATGATCACTTTATGAAGTCCAAGGTGAATTCAAGTGAAAATATGGATTGTTTTATACAATGTAATTTATAAATGAAATCAAGAAAAATAAACAAGGAATTCCTCCAAAATTTAGTAATAAATGGCCCATTTAATACAAATGTGGTATACTGAAAAGCTACCTGCCTTCAGAAACAGCAATACTGAGAAGTGCACTGATACCTCAATTAATTCATATTGAAAAATTACTAGAAGAATGTGAGCTATCTAAATAAAAGTATAGTGTCAATATGCTGGGGAAAGGTATCCCTTGTATAAGACAGAAAAAGGAATTTAACCCTAAAAGATGCATAAAGATAAGCAAGTAATTAGGAGTGGGAGGGGGGAAGAACACCTATATTAATTTATAGCTGAAAAAATTCAAAGATAGTATTACTAATAAAAATCCATAAAATGATTGTGAAACAGAGAATTCGAATTTCCTTAAAAAGCCTGATTGAGCCTGTATATGTAAAAAAATTGGATGAAGATGTAAGCTGGAATTGTGGTATTGTGATGATTTAACCACAAATGCCTTCCCTATTTAAATATTCCAATCAGTACTGTTAGTACACGTACCTCGCAGAATTCTTTCCTCATGGCAACGAAGAAAGTCCCAGATTCTAACAGTGCCGTCATCAGAGCATGTAGCAAATTTATTATCCGTGGGTGAGAAACTGTTACATGAAGACACACAGCAGGGGAAAGAAGTCAGCATTTAACAGATTATCTGTGCTTCTCAGACAGGGAAAAATAAAAACACTGTGCTGCGTTATAAACAGGAGAGGGAAGTATCCAACAGTGAAGACGCCCCTAAAGAGAATGTTGTCAGCTAACCAATGTTTCTCATCAAAAGAAGAATTCAACAATAACTGCTTCATAATTTTCAGTCATTAATATTTACAGAACTTTTACAAGTGTATTAATGGTACTAATGCTACCCATGCTCCCGCAGTACACTATATCCTACTGCACCAAGAGAAAACATGAGGTTGATCTTAGTGTAGAATCTAAATGAATTCTATTTCTGCAATATTCCTGCAGTTTCTTAAATCACATAGGAATACTGCTCAAAAAATCAGCATCAGCTTCTGCCTCAAATACGTAATGAAATAAACTGGAAAAAAAATCAGGAAGGCTATTTAAAGACTTGTTAAATATATCTACACACGATGTTTCTCATTTAAAAGTTCTGGGGAAAACTTTCACATCTTCTTCCTGTCAAGCTATTCCATGAATGTTGCATCTTTTGAGGAAAACTTTAACACAGGGACACTCAGATATGTGTTTAAAGCCGAAGAATGTGCTACACAGGAGATAGCCATTTTTCTTCCTACAGTGAAAGACCGTAAAATTTCTTGACTGACTCTAACAACTCCCTTAAAAAACTTTTGGATCTTATAAAACTAAGAAAGGACCAACTGTGAAAACTCAATGTATGGGCAGAACACTAAGGCAGAGTCTCAGCAGAAGCATGTTTATCCATGTTAAGATTCTGAAAGTAGAAACAAATGACTGCAGTGGAAGATGTTTCTATAAAGTTGTCAACCTCCTCCCATGCATGGGTGGCACAACCATAAAGAATGCTGCTTAGCTTTATTCTGAGGCTGCAGCATTTCTTCCGGCTTGTTTTTGAAACTTTTCTCCAGCTTTACTATACATATCTCATTGATATGTAAAAATATACAACTCACTGAAAATATTTTTTATACTCCACTCATACATTTGGTGTAACTGTGTTCTCAACAGTGAATCAGGTCCTAGAATCTTCTTGACAATGGTCTGCTTACAGTTTCAAAGCTTGAAGAACCCATTCATTAATCCATTAATGTTTGCCACATCCAGAGTTATTTGTGAGTTTTTAGTCCTACTATACTTTCCTTTTTGAAGTCGTGGCATAACCAAGCCAACCAGGTGTTCACTTAAGCCTTTTTTCTCGTATTTTGTGTGAACTCTGAAGATGTTTTCTGTAGGCTTTAGATTTTATTCAGTTGTATAATTAAAGACTGAATTCTTTATTTGGAATGAAATATTCTTGTCTTACACAGTAGGTAATAAAAAGAATACGTATACATATTATTAACCATAAATGAAAAAAGGAAACCAGTGCAAAATGCGGCAGACAATACATCTCTAACATATTGCAAAGGCTGATACCAAGACAACACTACTTCAGAAAGGTGCCAGCAAAATGGTGAATGTGTGAAAACAAAGAAAAATATTGTGTTTATAGGGTGCAGAAAGTTTCCCAGAAACTGACAGAGCCCATGCATCTCTGCACCCAGAATACACTTAGAGAATAATTTAACCATGACAATAGGGACTACAGAAAATGGTATATTGTGTATAAACCTGGCCTCTCTAATCGCCTCCTTATGTGCCTGGAACATCTTGACGTTGTTCATGTTCGACTGCCAATATTTCACGTATCCTCCGTGGTCTGCTGTCAACATCCACATGTCATTATGTGACCAAGTCATGGCCCTCACTGGGCTATCGTGAGCCTAGGAAAACAGAAAACATTTGTATATGTCATATAAAAGAATACATGATGGAAAGCTTTACAGGAACATGTATTAACACACAACGATTTGTCCAATTACAAGGTTAAAATGTCAATAAAGTGACTATATCTCAATTATAAGGTTAAAATGTCAATAAAATGACTATATCTCATGTTCTTTACAATACACCACTGGATGTTGTTACCATCTGACTACTGTTACCTGTAATATTGTTTCAAAATTGAAAGTGAGTCCATTCCACAAGGTAAACTCCCCACTAGATGCTCCAGTGACTAACCTTCTTCCTTCTGGAGTCCACTAGGGAAGAACAAAAGACGGGTTACACAAAGTAACAAACAAGTCCTCACCCCCAACATTAACTATTTTTAAAAAACCTAGAAGGCTGTTACAAAATATTCAATAATTGACAGCAAGCAGACAATATTGGCTTTTACTTAAGTATAATTCAGTTTATAAGGAAGTATGTTGTTAGAAAAGAACTTGCATTAATATAGTGCTGGGAAAACTCTAGCAGTGAAGCTCAATTAAGGAAAGTGAAAATTCTGAGTGCATTTATTAAGTATTTGGTTAAATTACATACACCTACCCCCATTAAAGAGCATTTCAAAACAAAATATGCAAAGACCTCAATTTCCTAGGACACATGGTAGGCTAACATAAATAAGATGGTCAGTTAACAGAAAAACTCAAAGACTAAATGAAGGATTTGGTTTATTACAACTGCCAGTGGACCAACTCAGGCATAAACAATAGTTTAACAGTAAGTACCAATTGAAGGACATCAAAGCTATCAAACTTTTCCCGATAATTTCATGTACTTTATTAAAAGGAAAGAGAGGGAACAATTTTAATCTCTTCCATGCATAGTTAACAAGCAGTGATCTACTCTCAAAAAAATATATTATGATAATCATTACTAACACAACACCAATATTTTGCCACAATTTGCATGCTAAAGGAAATGTGTGACATATCCTGTTCAACTGAAAACATCATGTACTTTTTCTTAGTTTCTATCAATAGATTATACATTCGCCTTAGAAGATGTAAACTGGGCCTCCCTGGTGGCGTAGCGGTTAAGCGCTGCGCTGTGGAGCTGTCGGCAGCAGCGATGTGAGTTCGACGCCTGGCCAGGGAGAATCCCACATGGTGCGGCAGACCTCTCCTGCCTCACCCACTGCTCCCCTCAGCAGTGTATTTCTGATCTGCCTGTTCTGCTCCCCGCTCTGTCTCTGGTGAACCCTCTCGCCGCCCCACACCTCTGGTCTGTACCCGAGCTTGTATGTATAAATAAATAAATCTTTAAAAAAAAAAAAAAAGATGTAAACTACACAAAATGTCAATACAATGATCCTATCTTTTAAATAAAAAAACGCCACAGAGTTGAAAATACATGTACGGTTATAAGAACAGTAGGATGAAGTACATAAAATGAAAACTATTTGGTAAAGTAGAGATATACATGTGATTACCTGACTTTTTATTGCTTACCAGCCAATCATAATTTTGATAATAATGAGTAAAATTCTCCTGCATTCCTAGTGTCTATTTCTGCTAGGACCTACTCATTTTGCTCATTTGCCACAGTACAATGTCTGCTTGCTGTTCTTCCCCCGCTTTATTTTTTCCAACTCTTAATTGCTCAACTTAGACTAGTACATTTTTGTATTTCTAGAATTGAGATATTAACAACTAACTAATACATTCTTATTTAGCAAATCATAAAGAAAACCATACTATTATCTATGGGACTACTAATTGAATGCCTCGAGAAAGAGATGGGTAGACGTTTTATTGCATATTCATTCAAATTTTATCTTAAAAATTTCAGTGAAAATATATTGGGTGCCTATTATGTACCTTTATGGGGCTGACAACTACAGTCAACCTCTCCTTGGGTAGTTTTTCTTCCTAGTAACACAAGTTTTCATTCACCCTGAGATGCTGTTTTCTAAACACTAGTAAGGGCAAGTCTGAGATTGCTACAGAGTATATACGCACAGCCAGAAATCTATGGCAACTACAGTGTGAAGAAAAACAATCTGAAAGTAGCATCTTACTAAATGTGGATATACTGGATAAATGACTGAGTACTGCAAAATAAAATTATTGGCAATACATGGATTTTTTTGTCATATATGTATTTAAAATGTATTCCTTTGCCCTGCTAAATATACTGGCAGACAAACTCAGTATTAATTTTTCCCAAAACTATTCAATATAATACTTACCCTAACAACAAACACTGGACACTTCACTTTATTTGTTGATGTCCGAACAAATTTTGTTGTTACTGCATTCATAGGATTATTCAACATACCTATAGGTGGAACCAGCTACCGAAAAGAAAAAGAGAGAAAATTGGATTTTAAGAGTTCTTGATTATTCAGCATGCAGCAAGGTAATTACTTCCACATTTAGAGACAAACTAAAGACTTTAAAAACCATTAAATATTATAATCAGGCTATGTTAATGAAATGAAGAAAACCCAAGATACAAGAAAGTAAAATGTCCATTTATTATTAAACAAACAATAAATCAAGTATCAGGTTTTCCCGACCGGTTCTCAAAGTTAACACAATTTATACATGTTAATGATAAGGCAAATTTTAAATGAATTTTCCTATTCATAGGCTTTGAAGCAGTGTAATCTTTGTTGCACATTGCTTTAAGCCCCAGAACAAAAGTTCATACAACATTAAAAGAAAAATTTTAAATGAGATAGAAATAACCCATGGTTTATAACATTGTGTTATTGTACCCCTTTAGAAATGTTTTGTTTCTATAATATAAATGCTTGAATTTGAGAGCACATATTTGCAAGTTCAAAAGTCTACCAATATAAGTTGTATTAAAACTAGTAATGACATATACTTACATCATTATAATAACCTGCATCAGGCTGGATTGCACGCATATCTCTCTGGTCTCTCTGCCATATTCTATTCTGTCAAAAATAAATAAATTTAGTATTATATGGTCAATCTGAAAGCAAGCCAGTTATTAACAAAATTAAGTTATTATTAAATTGGTGAAAAAAAATTTTCATTATGTTCTCAAGCATAAATAGTAGGTAACTTAAAGAGAGTTCCTCTCTTAATTCTATTGACATTGTTAGAATGTCCTTCCTCTCTTTATTCATACGATGCCCAATCAATCATCCAAGAAGCTGCTGACCCCAATACATTCTCAGCCATCATACCTTAATAAAAGGACTAAGGATAGAAACAGCCATCCGGCCTCCCCGATGGCGCAGCGGTTAAGCACTGCGCTGTGGAGCTGTTGGCAGCGGCGGCGTGAGTTCAACGCCCGGCTGGGGAGAATCCCGCATGGCGCAGCAGACCTCTCCTGCCTCGCCCGCTGCTCCCCTCAGCAGTGTATTTCTGATCTGCCTGTTCTGCTACCTGCTCTCTTTCTGGTGAACCCTCTCGCTGCCCTACGCCTCTGGCCTGTACCCCAGCTTGTATGTATAAATAAAATAAATCTTAAAAAAAAAAAAAGAAAAAAGAAACAGAGCCATCCCCATTCCTTTACAATCCTTAGCACAATTCTTATCTTATCCTTGGTTTCTTGATTTCACTTAAATTCTCCTAGTCTAGGTCTCCAACTGAAACACCCAGGAAAACTTAAATCTGTCTTTACCTCTGAATGAATTTTCTCCTCATATATGCCTGCAAATACTAATTATGCCCAAAATGTAAACTGCCTATAATTAGTCTCATAATGAAAAGCAGACCAAAGTCAATTAAAGTAATAGGGGTTAGTAATGAAAAGTAAAACACAGAAGCTAATCCCTATATTAAGATATATAAATAAAGAACTCAAAAAGGAGAAATGTTAAGCTGATAAGCAAACATCTATTCTGGCTCAGAGTTGCTTTTACCCTATAGGACCTTGGTAGGTGCTCAACTATCAAGTTCAGGTCTTTCCCCATCATTAAGAGTGACCTAACAGCGGAGGCTCAGAGTCTACGCTCCTATTGCCAGTGTTCTGATACACAAAATTCTAAATGCATGTTCTCATAAAAATATTCCTATGTTGGCAGTCTCTTAACATTTAACATACACTGTGAGTTTAGCACACTGTTTGCGGGTAGTTTTTATCGCGCGCTAACAGGTGGCGCGGGCCATTTTTGCCAATTTTTTAAGTATAAAAATAAACATATTTATACGTTACCCACATTCTACCACTAGTCTCTAAAAAACGTATTAATACGTGTCCCGCACTCTACTACCAGTCAACGTAAAACGTACAAATACGTTTCCCGCATACAAAGTGTTAACAAGTGTTTTAAGGTTGGCCAAGAACCGTCTTATGGGATTTGTTGTAAACATTTAAAACACAGCCAATTTCTATTAAGAGGGTATAGCTTTAATAATTTTTGAGATGATTCACACACAGAACAAAGTACTTACTAGAATTTGAAAAACCACTTTATTCCACTAATTCAAGAAACACAGATAAACTTATTAGCCTGCATTTAAAAATTTTTATTTTTAAAAAACCAAAGGTCACCCGACACACATTAACTTCACTTACCTCCAAATACTTAATTACAGAAGGATTATAGTCTATGGTTTTTCGGTTTACTGCTTTTCTCATTCGCTTTCCATCAAAAGTAAGCTGTTGCATTGCTTGTTGCTGTGCAAAATCAGGTCGCTTATAGAACAGTTGTCGAGGTGCCTGGTGCTGAAACCTTGGCATATGGAAAAAACGAGGAGGAGAACCAATTTCTGTAGCCATGGTGGTGTTTTCGTTCTAGGACACTAGAGTAGGGAAAAAGCACTTTCACTACAAATATCAGCAATGCAACATTGTATGAAAAAAATTTAAATGACACTTTCTACACGTATCTTCCTTTTGCATTGTTTCTGTTAGTCAACCTATCTAAAAAAGAACTATTAAAATTAATGACTAGGGCCTCCCCAGTGGCACAGCGGTTGAGCGCTGCGCTGTGGAGCTGTTGGCAGCGGTGACGCGAGTTCAACGCCCGGCCGGGGAGATTCCCACACAGTGCGGCCTGTATCTCCTGTCTCGCCCACTGCTCCCCTCAGCGGTGTGTTTCCGTCGATCTGCCTGTTCTGCCCCCCACTCTGTCTCTGGTGAACCCTCTCGCCTCCCCACGCCTCTGGCCTGTACCCCAGCTTGTATGCATAAATAAATAAATCTTTAAAAAAAATTAAAATTAACGACTAGTTACAAATTTGGAAAAAGCCGATCACAGAATACTTTTTTTTTTAAAGATTTATTTATTTATACATACAAGCTGGGGTACAGGCCAGAGGCGTGGGGAGGCGAGAGGGTTCACCAGAGACAGAGTGGGGAGCAAAACAGGCAGATCAGAAATACACTGCTGAGGGGAGCAGGGGGCGAGGCAGGAGAGGTCTGCTGCACCATGTGGGATTCTCCCCGGCTGGGCATCGAACTCGAACTCGCATTGTGCGCTGCTGACAGCTCCACAGCGCAGCACTCAACTGCCGCGCCACCAGGGAGGCCTGGAATAAATACTTTTTAAGCATTTGTTGAACAGATTAATGAAAGTAAAACCACAATTTGTAATAGTTTGAGGGATGTGCACTGGATGGGGGCACGCAGCTCGGGAAGCATGGCTATGGAGTGAAGAAAGGTGGATCACTGAGAATACTCATAATTTTTTAAATGAAGTTTGGCTAGATGTTTGTCAAACAAATCATGCTAAGACTCCATTTTATACAATAGTCACTAAAAATTTTAGGACCTTACTTTGTTTTAAATTTCCTAGGACTACTGTAGAAAGAGGAATAAACTACCTTACTTCTTATAAAAGCTAAAAGTATATGTAATTTCAGACTCAAAGTAACTACCACAAAAGCTTAGTTGTTAGTATGTACATTTACATATTTATGCAAGCAACATTAAGCTAACATCTGAAGAGAAAAAATGTTATGAGCTTATAATTTTTCAACTTCAGTGCGCTACAATTAAATTTCTATTCCTATAGTACAAATACATGATTTAAAAACAATTTTAAGTACATTTCTTAAATATACTGTGAAAAACACATAAGGTGTTAGAAGCATTTCCAGATTTTTCATTTTTTGTTTTAGAAGATTGCACTTTTCATTATACTTCTATATTCTTATACAAATCTCACATCACATTCAAGACATTAAATAAAGGACTTAAAAGTTATGATTTTCTTGGATGAAAATATTCTTAGTACTACTTTATTCATTCTTGTCGCTTTAGTCTCTCCTGAAACCATTTAATAATGTTTAGAGGACGAGGGTCAGGGGGAGGAGTGAAGGGAGAAGAATGAAATCCTGAGTCCCACAATATCAAAAGCAAATAGCAAAATCAAAATTATTTGTTTAACACGGATTATTTCCATTACTCTGGAGCAACTACAATCCCTGACAAATGCAATGAACTGAGAAACATTCTATCTCTTAGGGCTGTGTGTGAGTTAAATCAGAATATACAAAATGCACTAAGCATTTGACGCAATAAGGTTGGTGAAAAAAATCTATTTACTCAGCTGTCCTATGAATCTAAGTTTGAGCATCTCAACTTTAACTAATGCCTTCAATTTACATATCGAGGCCAACAATTCTGAAAGAATACTGCTTTGAAAAATATATTCTGATTTACTACCTTTTCACTTTACAATCATCAAATTTCTAATTTTACTGGACTAAAACTACCCTAATACTGTAGCTTCTAATGCTGATAACAAATGGAATAAAGACATGTATGTATATATGTTTTAAAAATGAATTTAGGTACTGATACATGCTAAACCTGCAAGAATCTCAAAAACATTTTGTGAAGTGAAAGAGTCAGAAAGAAACAGTCACATATTGTATGACACCACTGATACGAAAAATCCAGCATAGGCTAATATATATAGATCTGGAAGGCAGCTTTGCGGTTGCAGGGGCGGGGAAGAGAGGAATGGAATTTCCTCATATTTGTGTGCGCAAGTCCCTAACCATCATAATACTCCTTATCCCAACTATCAGAAAACAACTTTTATAACCTTAGTTCTGTGATTTATAGTTGAAGATAGAAAAGTAGACTTTAAAAAATCATAAAAGCTTTTCTTAAATAAGTCACTACAAATTTCACATTGTAGAGCTGCATTAAACAATAACTCATTTTATATAACCTTAACTCTAAAATAGTAAAAACTATACACAAGTACTGACAAAACCTCAAAAACTGGGGCCTCCCTGGTGGTGCAATGGGTTAAGTGCAGCACTATGAAGCTATCCAGAGCCGCTGCAACACGAGTTCGATGCCTGGCCAGGGAGATTCCCAAAGAGCAGGCAGACCTCTCCTGCCTGGCCAACTGCTCCCCTCAGCAGTGTACTGTACTTCAGTCGACCTGCTTGTTCTGCTCCCCACTCTGTCTCTTGGTGAATGCTCTCACCAACCCCCACACTCTGGCCTATACCCCCAGCTTGTATGCATAAATAAATAGATCTTAAAAAAAAATCAAAAACTGGAGCAAGAATGGGTAGTAAAATGAACAGGGAAGGATTCATGACACTTAAATTAGAAATTATATAGAAAGATTTATTAATATAGGATAATGAGCAGGTACCACCAAAATCATAGAGGCAGTAACTAGTTATAGTCATGAATACATGCACATTTATGAATTGCTGAAAAGGCTGAAAATCCCTGTAGCCTGGGGAAGAATAATGAAAATTGCAATTATTTCAAGAACTAACCAGTGGGCACTGCTTCTCACTCCACCCCACCCCACCCTCTCTCTCTCTCTCTCTCACACACACACACACACACACACAGACACAGTCTGCTCTCAAGAGATGGCAGTTAATTAGACCTTGAAGGCATAATGTTAAGTGAAATAAGTCACTAAGAAAAAGACAAAAAGAGTATGATCTCACATTGTATGCGGATCTTAAAAAAAATAAGTTCACAAATACAGTGAACAGACTGGGGGTTGCCAGATGTGGCGGGGTGGGTCAAAGGGCATAAACATAGTTACATAGTTATAAAATGAATAAGGTATGAGGATGTAATGTACAGCTCTACCAAATATTGAAAATTGTAAGTTTTAAAACTTACAATCTTTAAAGTTCTCACCACAAGAAAGAAAATGTCTGTAACTTAATAGTGATAGATGTTACTAGAATTATTGTGGTGATCACTCCCCAATATATACAAGTACCAAATGATTATGTCATATACCTGAAACTAACACAATATCAGATGTCAATTTTACCTCGATCAAATTGACATGACGGGTCAACTAGTTTGAAAAAAAAATAAACTACTCATGCTGAGAACATACATAATGTAATAGTCAAAGGCAAGCATCTGAAAACTGCTGCCATAAATTGGTTGATGACTTATCTTGACAAGATCAAATATTAGTAATTCTCAATGTAGTTTTCCAGATTATATAGCTTTCAGCCATATATTAAGCTGCATAATTCTTTGTAACTTGAGGTAAACAGCTTCCACTGTATACTTAGGTATACAGTTACTGAAACATTTTAGGAAATACTGCACTGTGCCAGTTTAACGCCTACTGCCTGATAATGTACATGTTATTTTAACAATTAGTTTTCTCTGCCATTTCAAAAGCTAACTTTAATATACAATGGGCATATGATCACAAATGTGTCCTCTACTTTAGAAATTAACAACTCAGTATTTCAAAATTGAGTCCATACTGATCTGAAATGCTCATCCTTCTTTTTCAGATAGCAATGCAATTATGCAGAACACTGTGGAGAGACAAACAATGTTCCTTTGGAAATACAAGGATTGTCATTTTTCCTATGGCAGATGCCTAAATGATAATATATTATCATCTAAAGACTGCTTTGAGAGCCCAATAAAAATATCTAGTCTATGCCAAACACTATGCTAAGTGTTTATACCTGTAATTCAATGCTCATATGTTACAGGGCAAGCCCAATGTGAAATGGGTTGAATTGACTGTGGGTCCTCACCTGCGCACTTAAAAGGGACTTATAACACTGGTCAACAATGAGATCGTTACTGACTTTAAAAGGCCCTAATCTGTAGTATCTTGGTGTGCCGGAACATGAATATAACCCTGAAAATTTTTTACTAGCTTTCATTTTGAAGATATTTCATATAATTCATTTTATATGTTTCACAGTGTAAATTTATCCAATAGGACTGCAACAACATCCTAAATCAGCCTAGAATGATGTAATACTGTATCGCATTGCATACTACCATCATGCACACATCATCCAGAGTTGACTGCATCATTTTCTGATGCAACGCAACACTACTGCCAAGCAGCTGCTGAAGAAAGCCGACATCAGCAGTGTACTATAGAAAGCCTTGTCGGAAAGGTTGAACACTGAAAATATTTCAGACTTTGAAGCTACTGTTTCATAGAACTGTTATTATTTTATCCATTTAGGCACAATACAGAACAGTAATGCCTTGAAAGTGCATTAATAGCATGGACGATTTCTGCTCCCTTTGTGGGGAAGTGACATTTGCCAACCAGAAGAAAAGTTTCACTTCTCAAGTGAAGAAGGCTTATAATCTTTACTTCGGATGCAAAGTTGGTGACCAAGACAAGCCTTGGGCCCCGCATATATGTGTGCTACATGGACAACACAGCTTTCACAGTGGTTAAATGGCAAAAGACCATCAATGCTGTCTGCAGTCCCCATGGTGTGGAGAGAGCCAAGCAACCACATAAAAGACTGTTACTTCTGCTTGGTTCCTCCTCCTTGCGGCGGATAACGAAGCAAAAGAAGTCGCGAATAGTCAACCAAACATTCCGTCTACATTGAAACCAGTTCCACATGGTGAGGGACTTCCTATTCCAGAACCTCCAGCAGAATATTCTATTGATTCCTCTGAGGAGAACAAGGGTGAGCCGACCTGTTCTTTTCCTGTTCCATCAGCATGCAGCGATCCAGATTTTCACTGTGGTACATTATCAACCCCACACAGACTAACACAAGAAGAACTCAATGACCTGATTCATGATTTGGACTTCTCCAAGAACAAGGCAGAATTGCTAGGATCAAGACTCCAACAATGGAATCTTCTAGAAGAAGATGTCACAATTACTTCATATTGAAAGCACCACCAGCAGCTGGAGCCTTTCTTCAGAAAGGAAAGTACTCTGGTTTTCTGTTCCGATATTGCAGGCCTCAGGCATGCCTTAGAAAGCACTCATGACCCCCAAGAATGGAGACTATTTCTAGATACCTCAAAACTGAGTCTTAAGGCTGTGTTTTTGCACAATGGAAACCATTTTCCATCGATTCTATTCCTAAACAGCTGTATAAGACACAAGCGAAGAAATATAAGTAGTCTATGACTTGATATTTTACAGGTATTAACCATAGGCCTATTACTATTGGCATGCATTTCGTGATGTAAACATCAATTTATTGCAGATTACAAAACAAACTAGACCCAAAATTAGAATTTGAAAGTCATATTAGTGTTGAGCACATACGAATTGATAGGAAATGACTAATTTTATTTCAGTAACATGACTTTTGTAAAAATTTGTTGACCAGTGTTATTTTCAAATGACTGCTGGATCGTATGGTAAGAATAAGCTGTTTTGTAAGAAACTAACAAACTTTTCCAAAGTGGTCATACCATTTTGCATCATTACTGGTAGGAAACGGCAACAAGGAGAGTTCTGATTGCTCCACATCTTCATTAACATTTGGTATTTCCAGTGTTTTGGATTCTACATAGTCTAAGAGGTGTGTAGTAGTATCTCATTGTTTCAATTTGCAAATTCCTAGTGATGTTTGATGATGGGCATCCATCCATGTGCTTATTTGACATCGGTCTATCTACTTGGTGAGGTGTATGCTCAGATCTTTTGCCCATTTGTAATTCCAGTATTATTTTTCTTATTATTATGTTATTGTCCCTTATTGTTAAGTTTTAAGAGTTCTTTGTATTTCAAGTAAAAGTCTTTTACCAGATAAATGTTTTGCAAATGTGATATGTCTTCTCATACTCTTGATTATTTTTTACATTGCATGCATTTAAATTCACCTTCTGGTGTATATTTCTGTGTCAGGACAAATGCACAGAATCATGAAACACCCATCATCATGATACAGAACAGTTCCATCATTCCCAAATATTTCTTCATACTGACCCTCTGTTACTGACCTCTGACCACCCCCATCCCTATACTGCTAATCCCTGGCAACCACTGATTCATTTTCAATCACTATAGCTTTTGTTTTTTCCAGAATGTTATATAAATACATTTTGTAGCCTTGAGTCTGGCATCTTTCACTTAGTATATCATCCATGTTGTTGAAAGTATCAATAGTTCCTTTTTTTAATTGCTGAAGTCTACAGGGGTAGCATTCACTCATCAGTTCAGTAGATTTTTTACAGTTCTTGGCACTTTAAACAAACCGCAATAAACATTCATTTTCTTAGGTAAATATTTAAGGTTGAAACTGCTAGGTCGTGAAAGTTTGTGTTTAACTTTATGGGAAATTGCCAAACTCTTTTTTTCCAAAGTTGCTACACCACTTTGCATTCCTACCAGCAATGTATGAAATGTTCCAGTTACTCTAAACACTCACTAATATAAAACTTGGTATTCCCAGCTAGGGGGAGGGAAGGATGCCAGTTTGGCTTCTTAGTCATTCTAATGAGAGTAGTACTTTCTCACTGTGGTTTTAATTTGCATTTCCACTAATTATGTAGAATATCTCTTCAGGTTCTTATTTGTCACCCACAGATCTTCTCCAGCAAAGTTGCTTTTCAAATGTTTAGCCTGTTTTTATTTTAATTTGAATTGTTTTCTTACTGTTGAGTTTTGAGAGCTTTTTCTTATACTATACATATGCGACCTTCAAATCTTTTCTCAGTCTGCTACTGCTATTCATTCCTTCACAGTAGCTTTCAAAATGAAGTTTTTAATTTTAATGAAATCCAATTTACTGATTTGTTATTTTGTGCTTTGGTACTATCTATAAAGTCTTTAAGATTTATTTTATTTACTTATGCATACAAGAGCGGGGGTGTATATCAAGGGTGGGGGGAGGTGTGTGAGAGCATTCACCAGACACAGAATGGGGAGAACAAGAAGCAGCTCTACTGAAATACTCTGCTGAGGGGAGCAGCAAGTGAGACAAGAGAGGTCTGTGCGCCATGTGGTTGGTTAGCTCCCAGGCCAGGAGCAAGGGATAGAACTTGTGCTGCAGTGGCTGCCAATAGTTTCACAGTGATGAGACTTTACCCCCTGTGCCACTAGGAAGGGAGGCCCCTCTAAAAAATCTTTTAAGTCAAGGTAACAAATACAATACTTTCATCCTGTGTTTTCTTTTCTGCTAATCTTGTTTCAAAGTCTATGATCTAATATACAACAATGTAAAAGATATAAAGAAATAAAGAAAATTTTTCAAAATCTATGATCTATTTCCAGTTCATTTCTACATGAGTTGAGATTCTTGTTTCCTCATATGGTGTTCAATTGTATCAACACCAAATGTTTGAAAAAAAGACTTTTTTAATATACTGAACTGCCTTTCCACCTCTGTTAAAATCAATGGATCATATCTGGTATGGGACCGTATCTTGATTACTGTTACTTCACAGAAAGTCTTGAAAGCAACTAGATTCTCCAAATATATTGTTATCAATAGCATTTTAGCAATTTGTGTTCTCTGTCATTTCATAATTTTTAGAAAGAGCTTATCATTCATTATTTACAAAAAAATACTGCTGGGACTTTGACCTGGGTGGATCATCCAAGGGAAAATTACATCTTAACAATACTGAGTCTTCAAAACCACAGAAAGGTCACTGTCTATTATTTAGGTCTTCTTTGATCAGTGTTTTGTAGTATTCAGCACACATCACTGTACACATTTTGTCAGATTTATACCAATATTTTTGGTGCTGTTTAAATGACACATCTTTAAATTTACATTTCCACCTATGCACTGCTAGTAAATAAAAATATAATTAATTTTCATGCATTGTCCAACCTTCCTAAACTCACCTATTAGATCTACAAGTTTTTGTGCAGATTCCTTAGGGTTTTCTGAGTACACAATCATGTCATCAACAAATGGGGCGATTTTGTTTCTTCCTTTGTGTTCTAAAAGCTCTTTCATTTGTTTTTCTTGCCTATAGCACTAGTCTCAACCTTAGTGAAGAAATCATCCAGTCTTTCACTATTAGTACTCACTATTAAATATGACATTAGGGCCTCCCTGGTGGCATAGGGGGTTAAGCGCAGCACTGTGAAGCTGTCCAGATCCACTGCAGCAGGTGTTCGATACCCAGACAGGGAGATTCCCACATGGTGCAGCAAACCTCTCCTGCCTCGCCCGCTGCTCCCCTCAGCAGTGTACTTCAGTTGATCTGCCTGTTTTGCTCCCCACTCTGTTTCTGGTGAATCATCTCACCACCCTCTGGCCTACACCCCAGCTTGTACACATAAATAAATCTTTGTAAAAAATAAATATGACATTAACTAAAGATTCTTAATGTTCTTTTAGATGTCCTTTATCAAGCTAAAGAAAATCCCTCCACTCCTAGTTTGTAAACATTTTTATCATGAAAAGTATGGTGAATTTAGTCAAATGCGTATTCTCATCTACAGAGGTGATATACAGTTTTTCTTAGTGTATCATAGTTAATTACCCCAACTGATTTTCAAATGTCGAAGAGCTCTGCATTCCCAAAATAAATTCTATTCAGTCATGATGCATGGTCCTTTTTATATATTGCTGGATTTAAATTATTATTTTGTGGTAACTTTTGCATCTATATTCATGAGGAATATTGGTGTAGTTTTCCTTTCACATCTTTATCTGGTCATACATAAAGCCTCATTTAATGAGATGGGAAGCATTCCTCTCAATGTAATGTGTAGAATCAGTATTACTTCCTCCTTAACTCTAGGGCAGCATTCACCAGTGAAACCATCTGGACCCTCAAATTTCCTTTACTGAAATTTTTTTTTTTTTAACAATTTAGTTTCTTTAAAAGACAGGGCTATTCAAGTTATTTGAGTGAATTGTGATAGTTTGCATCTTTGAAGGAATTGGTAATTTCACTCAAGTTGACAATGGGGATACAGAGCAGTAGAAATTTCCTCATTCCTGATATTAACTTGGGCCTCTCCCTCTCTGTTCTCTCCCTACCTCCCTCTCTGAACACTATGTCATTCTTTCAAGTAAAAACTAGATTCCATAAAAAAAGTAAACATTGCCCCCCCCCCCAGGCGGAGCAGCGGTTAAATGCTACGCTGTGGAGCTGTTGGCAGTGGCGACATGAGTTCGATGCCCAGCCAGGGAGATTACCACATGGTGCGGCAGACTTCTAATGCCTCCCCCGCTGCTCCCCTCAGCAATGTATTTCCATCGATCTGCCTGTTCTGCTCCCCACTCTGTGTCTGGTGAACCCTCTCGCCGCCCCACACCTCTGGCCTGTACCCCAGTTTGTATGCACAAATAATCTTTAAAAAAAAGTAAACATTATAATTACAGAATTTTTCCTCAAGAGAACTGCAATAATTCTCTAAATAGAAGTGCCTTACCCACACTTCCCATCTCACCACACACTGTATATTACTCTGTTCAGACTGCCAACACAAACTAGCACATACTGAGAGAATTTATTTCTTCACAGTTCTAGAAGCTGAAAATCTGAGTCAAGGTCAGAGTGCCAGCATAGTCAGGTTCTGGTGCAAGTTCTCTTCTGGGCTTGCAGAGAACATGTTTTAGTACATACAGCTCACTATGTATTTAGTACATAGTTAAAAAAAGAAATACTCAAGGGTTGATGTTTAATTATTTTAACTACTTTATCAATGACATTCTCAAGTGAAATTGGCCTTTAGCTTAATTACCAGGGTGAGGTGTTAGTAACATACAATGACTTTTAGTACAGTTTAGTGCCACTATCTTGAATCATGTTCAAGAGCCAGCAGTTTATTATTGCTTTTTATGCCATAAGTACAAATGTCACAAAACAGGTTAATAACTATTATCTCAAATTATTATGAAAATAGTTCTGATCTTACTTTGAGAACTCATTACTACCTTTAAAGTTAAATTTAGATAACCATACAGAAACTTTTACAAACTGCAAAGTGCATTAGCATTTTTTTTTAAGATTTACTTATGCATACAAGCTGGGGTACAGGCCAGAGGCGTGGGGCGGCGAGAGGATTCACCAGAGACAGAGTGGAGAGCAGAACAGGCAGATGGACGGAAACACACTGCTGAGGGGAGCAGAGGGCGAGGCAGGAGAGGTCTGCTGTGCCATGTGGTAATCTCCCTGGCCAGGCATCGAACTCGCGTCGCTGCCGCCGACAGCTCCACAGTGCAGCATTTAACCACTGCGCCACCAGGGAAGTCCTGCATTAGCATTTTAAGATACTATTACAAATTCCTCACAAGAGACATAATAACCAATACCAAAACTTGATCAATTCCTAAACTTTTCAATTCAGTGATGAGATGATCAAGCTATGCTTTCACTTGATGAATATGAACCTTAAAAGGAAATACCTGAAGAACCCATGAAATGGCCTTTTACACTGAGCAGAAGCAGCAGTGAATCTTTGACAAGTTCATCAACCATGGCTAGGACTCGGCCAGCTGCTGAACCCAGGACTGCCAGTTCTCTGCTGAAGGCCTGCCCAAGACAAAAGAGGCAGCCCCACCCATGGAGACAAGATCATCCTGCCTGAGATGGGTGTCTACAACAGCAAGACTCAATCAGGTGGAGACCAACTGGGAGATGATAGGCAAGTTCTCTTATCACCCGCAAGCCCATCAAAATTCTGATAGTCAGGTATTGGGACCACCTGTCCCTCTCACTTTAACCCACTCAATCAGCCTACAGGACTGGTAAAAGGTCAGCCTTCTCATTAAAAATGAAGGGGAGGATGTTTGGATAATATGAAGTCTGAGGGGATCTGAAAAAGAAAAAAACTATCTTGGGGATGATAAAACAGGATGTTTGGATAATATGAAGTCTGAGGGGATCTGAAAAAGAAAAAAAACTATCTTGGGGGTGATAAAACAGGATGTTTGGATAATATGAAGTTTGAGGGGATCTGAAAAAGAAAAAAAACTATCTTGGGTGTGATAAAACAATAAAAAAGCTAATAAATAGAGCCAGCCGGTATGTTGTAAACAAACTCTCATTTGGCAGGCATAACATCACCTACAGATACACATGATGAGAATTTTTAATGCCAGAGGTGCCAATAAATTCAATCTCCAAAATAAACTAATCCTGTCAAGCAAAATTATTTTCCTTAAAAAAAAATTTATTTTCCTAATCCATAAAAATTGAACAATTTAGTTTGGTCTCTAGAGTTATCCTCCCAGTTTAAAGATGACACAGGGGAAACAAGTTAAAATCATGGAATATACAAATCTATACTGTAAGTCTACAAAAGACGACTGGCTTAGAAACTTCAAAGAGTTAATGAGAAGAAAAGGGGGAGAACTATTCTAAGTTTAAAGAGACATAACCAATCTGAATAGAATCCTGAATTTTTTAAAGATCATACAAAAAAAATATTAAATATACGCAACTTTACCATGTAAATATAATGATTGCATAGGTACATGAGATTAAAAAGGATATTAACATGGATAACTATTGTTATTTGCTTGTGTGCTACTGTAGTTATTTACCAAAATTGTTTTATTCCCAGAGATGATGAACATCAAAGTTTTTGGAAGTCTGAGACTTTCAAAGAAGTTAGGGGGAAAAAATCAAGTAAGTTAAAAGCATGTTGTATATAATTTAGTTTCTCTCTAGAGACTTAGACGGTACCTGAAGATCTTGTTCCAGCTCAGTCCCACATTATTATGGACACTGATGATCACAATATTATATAAACTGTGACCCAAGTTTGTAATGCCTATTTATAATTTGCATTATTTTTAAACAACTGTGAAAAAGAATACACAATGATGACAAAGTATCTGGGGAAAGTAAAGACAAGAGGGAAGAAGGAAATACACCATTAATTATCTGCAACTGTGAATTTCATGTAAATTTTTACTCTTCTTTCCCCCTTAACAATTACAGCTTGGGTTTTCCATATTACAAAAACTCTTTGCAAAATGTTTTAAATAACTTCCTAAATGTTCCACTAAGTAGCTGCAACTTACTTAAATGTCCATTACTGGACACTTATTTTAAAATACATCCTACTAAAACTTAGCTTCACTGATCTTCAATTGATTGGTAGTAGATCTTGATGGACAGTCAGTGGTGGGTGTGTGAGCTTATGCACAGTTGCTGAGGTAAGAAATTGTATCTGAAAGCTCCAAGCATAGTATACGACATGACCTCAATAAAAAAAATTGTTAAAAGCACTGATATTTGTACTCAAGTTTTTCTGTAGAACCATTTATTTCTATCTTAAGAGGAATTACTTAAATCAAACAATATCTGATGCTTTAGGTATAACAAATCAAAAATCATTTTCTTGATTAATAAGGTTGAATATTTTACCCATTTTGCTAAATGGATTTTTGGTTTTTTTGCTTCCACCCCTATGTACACTGTCTTTTCATGTTTGTTTGTTTGTTTTGGTATGCTGCTTCTAGGAATAAATCTGTATTTAGGTCTGTCTCATTAACCCCTTCTGTATAACTAGGAAACAAAACAAAAATAAAAACAGTACACTTTTAGTTGCTTGGGGTTTGAATCATAAAGCATACTCTTTATATTTCTTAAGTTAGTGACCAAAAAAGGCTTAATAGGAGAAAATGTTTATATCCCTGTGTTCACACTACAGTGGATCTTCCTCATTTGCAGATTCCTCATTTGCAAATTTGTCCACTCACTAAAATCTAGCTACAGCTCCACAATCAATACCTACCAGTGCTCCCGTGATAAGCGTAGAACACCAAAAATTTCAATCATCCAGAGCTCAAGTTCCCATCTAAGTTCAAACAAAGTGGTACTCCACCTTCTTGTTTCTGCTCAAGTTCTGTAAACAAGCGTCTTTTTGCAATCCTTTGTGTGGTAAAGTGCTTTCTAGTGTTCTTAAGCTCAAGAAAGCTGTGATGTTTCTTATGGAGAAAGCATGGATAGGTAATCTTGGTTCAAGAATGTGCTACAATATAACTAGTGCTAATGGTCATGAGTTCAATGTTAATGGATCAAAAGTATAGATTAAAGGTATCTTTAAACAGAAACACACAAAACAACAAGGTTATGTTTTGACTGGCTAATGCAAATGTCACCAGAGAGATGCAACAATCTAGCGTGTATCTCCCCTAGGAGTACTGGTTCGGTATTTTCTATTTCAGTGTTTTGGCAACTTTATACACATAACTGCCATAAATAACAAGAATCAACTGGAGCTGGCAGCACCTACGATTCACAAGGGAAAATAGTAAAATTGGGTGGATAATGCAAGGATGCCCTCTTTAAATCTCCTTCAACTACAAGAACCCCTTCCACAAGAAACATCTTGGGGCCTCCCTGGTGGCACAATGGGTTAAGTCTCAGCACTACGAAGCTATCCAGAGCATCACGTGTTCAATCCCCAGTCAGGGAGTTTCCCACATGGCACAGCAGATCTCTCTTGCCTCACCCCCTCAGCAGTCTACTTCAGTAGAGCCGTCTGTTCTGCTCCCCACTCGGTCTCTGGTGAATCCTCACACCACCCCACACCTCTGGCCTACACCCCAGTTCTTGTATGCATAAAGAAAGAAATATCTAAAAAAAAAAAAAAAGACACAGAAGCAAGTTCAAGATATACAGAAAAGTTGTGCCACTGTAATGCTATTCATAATTCCTCCACAGAACCCTCACGCTTGGAAGAGGGCTTTACAGTATCGCACAGACGGAAAGAACAATGAATTAGGGAAGTTCCCACTTTATTTAAGATTCTGGCACTTCCCTACATTGGAAAAATGTCTGACACCTCTGAGTCTTTATTCCACCAACTTTAAAATGAGGAAACAGGATTAAAATTTATTAATATCACTCAATATTTAATGTTTGTGAAGCACCCAATGATTATGATGTACAATCTTCTATGACATTCATAGTGATTTTGAGGGTGACGGAAGCAACTCAAGGGAGGGAGAATGGAAGACTACCAGGCTGGCAAGGAGACTGCTTTTGTTGTTGAGAAAGTGAGCAACATTGTAAGAGACTAGAAAGTGCATCTTGCAAGGTAATGCCGAACAACATAGCTAAGCGAATTTAGTGGGCCACAAATGCAGAACAAACGCTAAGCAAATTTATCAAGATGAGAAAACAATTTCAATAGATTTTAATTGTGCAGAAGATCTGAGCTGGGTTATACGCCACCAGTTCCTGCTTCTGGGACAGATCTGAGAAGAGTTGTACCGTGCTATGGGAGGCTATATCACCAGCGCCTTTGGACTGTCAGACTTCCCTGTCTAGCCCAGGACTTTTCTCCTTTTGTCTCAACATTTCTTTTCCATCTCCTAATCACCAGCTATAAATTCAATTCATAAACACCTTTCTCATTTTGTGTTTTGTGGCACTCTCCAAAAGTAGAAGAAAAATATCAAATGGCAGCACTACACTATAACCCTCATGCCCTAGTCAAAGGAATCATCTCCACAGTCAGCGTGTGTACCCACACAGGTCTTCACTCTCTCCGAATATTTCTTTTCACAGGCGCTTTATAAAAATCTGTTAGTGCAGGGAGCCTCCCTGCTTGTGTACCAGGCTAAGCACAGTGCTGTGGAGCTGTCAGTGGCTGTGCGAAGCCCCAGCAGGGGAGATTCTCACATGGCCCAGAAGACCTCTCCTGCCTCACCCGCTGCTCCCCTCAGCAGTGTATTTCAGTCAATCTGCCTGTTCTGCTTCCCACTCTGTCTCTAGTGAACCCTCTCACCACCCCAAACCTTTGGCCTTCACCCACACTTGTATGCAGAAATAAGTCAAACTTAAAAAAAAAAAATCTGTTAGTGCAAATTTTCTCTACTCTCTGAAATGGTCCAAATAAACTAGTTTTCCATAATTTGTACTTTTGTAAGACTAAATTTTTCCAATTTTTTAGACTCAATTTTTAAACATGTTATTACAAATGGCTGTAATTTCCAAAGTATCTTAATAAATTCTAAACTCTGGGCCTCCCTGGTGGTGCAGGGGTTAAAGTCTCAGCTCTATCAAGCTAATAGCTGCCATTGCAGCATGAGTTTGAGTTCATGAATTTCAGTTCGATCCCGGCCAGGGAGCTGACCCACAGTGGCACAGCAGACCTCTCCTGTCTTGCCCACTGCTCCCCTCAACAGTATATTTAAGTAGATCCACCTCTTCTGCTCCCCACTCTGTCACTGGTGAATCTTCTCACTCCCCACACCTCTGGCCTGTACCCCAGATCTTTCATGCACGAATAAAAGTAAATCTTGAAAAAAAATCCAAACTTATTTAACAAAACTACTAAAAAAAATTCTGTCTTGTGAAAAAAATCTTTCCGTTCAAATGACTGGCATAGGCCATCAGAGAGACCAGATCACCAAAGAAAAATCAGCAAGCAACAGTACTAGCTGTTGGATAGGTCTCTGCATATATGTATGTTGAATTTTATGTATAATAATTAAAAACATTTTCAATAGAAATTGCAAATGATCCTATGTTAAGTGGAAGAATCACATTGTGAAATAATTACAATCATTCTAAAAGAGCTGTGTTTGTGCACAAAAGCCAAAAAAAATGGGAAGAAAACAAAAAAAGAGATAACAGAGCACTGAATTACGATAAAAAATTGGGTCGTCTTCTTTATACCTCAGGTTTTTCCAAGTCCACAGACATTTTCCTTTTTTAAAGATTTATTTATTTATGCATACAAGAACTGGGTGCAGGCCAAAGGTGCAGAGCCTGAGAGGATTCATCAGAGACACAGTGGGGAGAACAGGCAGATCCACTGAAACATACTGCTAAGGGGAGCAGCTGGCGAGACAGGCGAAGTCTGCTGCACCATAGGGGTTAGCTCCCTGGCCAGGGATAGAACTCATGCCTCAGTGACTGGTAACAGCTTGATAGTGCTGAGACTTTAAGTCCTATGCCACCAGGGAGGCTCTATTAATTTTTCTTAAGAACACCTTAAATTTAAAATTCTTTCTTTACAGTTTACCTAGACCAATAGATAAAAACCGCCACAAGGAAACACTAGGCAGTGGCACAGGTCAATTCTCCAGAGTCCTATTTTGTGGGGTGTCTTAATGGACTGCTTGGGGTCTGTGCTCACTTTTACTGGACTCAAACATGGCAGATCTTAGTCCACAGGTTCCTTTTTCCTTTATTTCTTTGTAAAATCTTCAGCGTTCTTACAGAATTTTTTTGCGGTCCTTAAGGTATTCTCCAGCTGGATCAGCCCGAAGGGGATGCTGAGGCTGGGAGTGATTTACCAGTGAGGGACTGGATTACTTGGTCAGTTTTGGTTGCTGGCTTCCAGTTTTCAGCACTAATTACTGGCAGGCAGACCTGCCCTCTTTCATCAATGTTCAGATGATAGAGCTTTGTTTTAAATGTGAGCTTTGGTGGTTTGAATGGGTACTCTGCAGTCAATAAATCAGCTTCATCAATCTAGATGTTACAGTTTTTCACTCCACATTTGCAGATTTCTTCTAAGCTCCTTCATCAGCTTCCTGCTGGCCACCATCTTGGATCTGATGCTGGTGCTTACCCTTATTTTATAATGAAGTAGGAGTCTTTTCTTTTTTAAAATACTTCTCTGAAATCTCTAACTTTACCAAATACTCTCACGACCCTTGTTGCTATATCCTTACACCAACATTCTATTACTTTAGTAAATTAAAGCTATTATACTCTATTTATTCCTTAAGTTTTTGCATTCCCAAAGTACACTATGCATAATCCTAGAAAAGTATGTATCATACCAGAAAACTCTACATGTCTATCTAAACTATAAATTCCTTAAAAGCAAGAACTGAATGTTTTTAATCTCTATATTCCTAACACCTAGAATCCAGTCTGGCACATATGAAAATAAAATGAATGTTAAAATTATCACCACTGAAACACCTAGTAATACTTGGGGCAGGCAGGTTCCACCAATGGGTGCTAAAATTAGTGGGCAAAAGTTTGAGAAGAAACAGTATATTTACATAGTTTCAAAGTATCTCCTGTAAGACAATAATCACAAAAGCAAAACAGTAAACAGTGTTGAGGTTCCCACAGAATTATTATTTTTGGATTTCTGTATCACAAGGGAATGAGCTAAGTATTTTCACCATAATGAAAAAGTGTATTTGCAACATCTAACCTAAAATACAGTGTGTGTGGCACATACCAAATAAACACTTTGAGCTAGAGGAGCAACCCTTGAGACACATAAGGAGATACAGTCCACAGTCATAACGGAATAATAGACTTCCACACTACCCATCAAAAGACATGCATCTGTATTAAGACCCTTGGACAAAGAAAATAAATGGTGATTTCAAGCAGTCCTAATTCAAACTGGTGGAGCCCAGGTGCTTGATTTGCAATTGACACACTTCTGTGAATAAATCTGTAAAAACATTCCAAGGGGAAAAGCAACCAAAATTCACTTATATAAAGATGGTTCAATACTGAAATGGTGATCAAAATGTTGATCACTTCTAAGGAAAAAAAAAATATGAACAGGAAAAAAGAATAAACTATGGATCCATTTCTGAATCTAGCCACATGGGTCAACTGAAAAATCCCTAACTATGAAACTCGGAGGTAGAAAACAAAGAGATCTTTTTAATAAAACATTTCTTTAAAAGAAAAAATTTAGGGCCTCCCTGGTGGCGCAGCGGTTAAGCGCTGCGCTGTGGAGCTGTCGGCAGCAGTGATGCGAGTTCGACGCCCAGCCGGGGAGAATCCCACATGGTGTGGCCGACCTCTCCTGCCTCGCCCACTGCTTCCAGCAGTGTATTTCTGATCTGCCTGTTCTGCTCCCTACTCTGTCTCTGGTGAACCCTCTCTCCACCCCACACCTCTGGTCTGTACCCCAGCTTGTATGCATAAATAAATAAATCTTTAAAAAAAAATTATAAAGTTCTTAAAACAAACTTCAATCCTTAGGGGAACAGACTCACTCTGAAAAAAAAAATAGTGTTCCTATCATCTAACTTGTATGAGAATAAATGAGCAAGAAAAAGTGAAGTTAGTCAATTATTTATAGCACACTCCCAGACTTAATACAGAGAAAATGAGTGGGGAAAGACCAAAATTGTCTACATCTAAACCACTGATTACTAGACTGCACCCCTACAAGATTTTGTTTTAGCTGGCCTGAATGATGCATTTCTATGATTCAAAGTGATACTATGTAATCTACATTTCCAGTAACACTGGTCTTGAGTCAAGATCCTAGAAAGTGAAAAACCACAGTTAAAAAGTAGTTGGGGGGGGGGGGTCTTTCGTTTTCTCAGGAGCACAAAAGCAGAGTACAAACTGGGGCAGAAAGAATCACAGCAGAATAGATATTTAGAGACATTCTTCTCTTTGACAGAGTATTAGCTTAAAGGAGGTCAGCTGAAACCGTGATCAAAATAGGCATGATGCTTCTAGAAAAATCTTAAGGAAAAGTTCTGCAAGCAACCATACTAGCTGTTGGACAGGACTCTACAGGGAAGGGTGGAAAGATTCAACTAGTTAATGCAAAAGTTGGAGATAAAGGCCTTCTCCCAGAATGTGTATGTAGAATTTCACATGTAACTAAAACATTTAAATAGAAATTGCAAGTGATCCAATGTTAAGTGAAAATATCACATTTTGAAATAATTACAATTATTCTAAAAGAACTGTTTGTGCAGTCAAAAAAATAAGAACATATTAAAAAGTAACAGCTAAACAAGCACTGAATTATGATAAAATTGTGTTGTCCTCTTTATACCTTAGGTTTTTCTAAGTTCAAAGATAATTTTTTAAGGGGCCTCCCTGGTGGCGCGAATGTTGAAGTTTCAGCGGTTTCATAGTTTTACTATGAAGCTATCCAGAGCCACTGCAGCACAATCCCTGGCCAGGGTACTTCCCACATGGTGCAGAAGACCTCTCCTGTCTCGCCCACTGCTCCCCTCAGCAGTGTATTTCAGTCAATCTGCTTGTTCTGCTCCCCACTCTGTCTCTGGTGAATCCTCTCACCCCCACACCTCTGGCCTACACCCCAGCTTGTATGCATAAATAAATAAATCTTTTAAAAAAAAGATAAAATGAATAGAATAGGAAAAATATTTTGTAAATCAAATGGTCTGGTTAATATCCAAAATACATAAAGAATTCATTTAGTTCTATAGAGAAAAAACAAATAACCCAATTAAGAAATGGGCAAAGGACTTGAACAGACATATCTCAAAAGAGATCTCGATGAAAGGTCAACAGGTATATGAAAAGGTACTTGACAACACTATAGTTACTAGGGAAGCCAAATTAAAACCACAATGAGATAGTGCCTGTTAGATCGTCCACGAAAAAAACAAGAGGTAACAGATGCCAGCCTGGATGTGGGAAAAAGGAAAACCTTGTGTACTACAGATGGGAATGTAAACTGTTACAGTCACTATGGAAAATAGTATGGAGGACCCTCAAAAAATTAAAAATAGGGCCTCCCTGGTGGCGCAGCGGTTAAGCGCTGTGCTGTGGAGCTGTCGGCAGCAGCGATGCGAGTTCGACGCCCGGCCCCGGAGATTCCCACATGGTGCGGCAGACCTCTCCTGCCTCGCCCGCTGCTCCCCTCAGCAGTGTATTTCTGATCTGCCTGTTCTACTCCCCTCTCTGTCTCTGGTGAACGCTCTCGCCGCCCCACGCCTCTGGTCTGTACCCCAGCTTGTATGTATAAATAAATAAATCTTTTAAAAAAAAATTAAAAATAGAAGGACGACATGACCTGTAATTCCATTTCTGGGATCCTACCCAAAGAAAATAAAAACACCAATTCAAAAAGATATCTGTACCCCATGTTTAGAAAAGTATGATATATAATAGCCAGGACACAGAAATACTTAGGAAAACCTAAGTTATTTCCATTAATAGATGAATGTATGAAGAAGATGTGGTGTGTATACACACACACACACACACACACACACACACACACACACTCAGCCATAAAAAATGAAGAGGGTTTCCTACCATTCCAACAGCATGGGTGGATTTTAAAGGCATAATTTCTTTTTTACCACTTTTGGGAATTTACCCAAAGGACACAAAAACACTAATCCGAAAGGATACATGCACCCGTATGTTCATTGCGGCACTGTTCACAATAGCAAAGGTATGGAAGCAACCCAGATGCCCAAAAATAGATGATCGGATCCAGAAGATGTGGTACATATACACAATGGAATACTATTCAGCATGGAAAGAAGATAAACACATGCAATTTGCAGCGACATGGATGGAATTAGAGGGAATCATACTCAGTGAAATAAGCCAGAAAGAAAGAGAAAAATATCGAATGGTTTCACTTATAACAGGACTATAGGGAGGCTGGGTGGGAGAGAGACACTCAGCAGTGGGGGGGGGGGGGGAAGAGGATAAGGGCACAAAATGGAAGAGAGAATACAGGGGACCATGGAGATGGATCACGGGTGAATTGGTGGTGGGCTGCCCAAGGGGAATACAAAATGTAAAAGACATAAATAACAATAAAAAATATATATATATACCATAAACAAAATTAAAACACAAATGACAATCTGGAGAAAAATGCCTGCAATTCATATCATAAATGAGAAAAAAATAACAATTTTATAGACAAATGGGCATAGAAAATAAACTGACAGTTCACAAAAGAGGAAATCCCAGTGGTTCTTAATAAAAAGACTTTGACTTGGTGCATAATAAAAGAAATGCAATGTAAAAAAAGAAAGATTTATTTATTTATGCATACAACCTGGGGTACAGGCCAGAGGCATGGGGCAGCGAGAGGGTTCACCAGAGACAGAGTGGGGAGAGGAACAGGCAGATGGACGGAAACACACTGCTGAGGGGAGCAGCGGGCGAGGCAGGAGAGGTCTCCCGCGCCATGTGGGAATCTCCCTGGCCGGGTGTCGAACTTGCGTTGCCGCTGCCGACAGCTCCACAGCGCTGCACTTAACCGCTGTGCCACCAGGGAGGCCCTAAAGGCATTATTTTTAAGTGGGATAAGTTACAAAGAGAAAGTGTATGAGCTCACTTATATGTGGAATCTTAAAAAAAAAAAAAAAACAAAAAAAAACACTTCGGAAAGAGATCAGACTTGCACCAGACATGGAGGATGGGGAGAGGGAGAAATGGAAAAAAGTGGTCAGAAAGTACAAACTTCCAGTTATAAATGAGTACTAGGGATGTAATGTGCCATACGACTACAGCTAATGCAGATAGATGTCATATAGGAACATTGTTAACAAAGTAAATCCTAAGAGTTCTCATCATAAAAACTTTTCCCTTTTCATTTTACTTTATCTACGTAAGACAGATGTTGACTGAAACTGTGGTCATCAGTTCACAATAAAGGTAAACTAGACCACTTTGCTGCATGCCTTAAACTTACATAGTGATATACATCTATTATTTCACCATAAAACTTGAAGACATGTATATACTCATATCTATACACATGCCTATAGCATAAAATTTATCAAAGGGGGACAAATTAGTGATTTTTAACTGCCATAATTCATTGTGAAGTACAACTCCTCATCACTTATTGAGAAGAAACATCACTCAAAAAAGCAAAAGGTATAACACAAGTGTTGATGTGTAGTGAGAAAAACCACCATCATAGTCATAACATCAATAGTGCACACATTTTTAACCAAGCGACTCCACTTCCATGGATTTATCCCTACATATGCAAAAACACACATTATGTAAGGTGTTTCCAGAGCACTGTCTGGAATAAGAAGACTGGAAACCTTACCCATGTCCACTAAGTAGAGCTAATTAATGTAATTCATAAACTACCCAAACAATGTATAGCTGAAAAATACTTTGTGGGTTAAAAAAAAAAATGTGGGTGGAAAAAATTCCCTAATAATATCAACTGCCACTGAATTTGAATACCTTTAACACATGAGGAAAACACTGAGTTATACATGGGGGGGAGGGGTGTTTTTTGTTTTATGTGTAGAACAATCTACCAAGAAATATTCTGCTAAATCCCAAGATAATGTAGCAAACTTAAAGGCTGAAAACCACTAGGTTACTAAAATAAGAATACACCAAAGTCCTACTTCATAATCAGTTTTGAGCAAAACTAGATATCAAAACATCAGGACCACAACATAAGGTGACAACTTAATTCATGATGGAAGATTTTCCTATATTAGGCTTTTTTTTAGCTGTGTAACTACTATAATTTTAGCTCTCTCCCAAAAACAAAGAATCAAAAAGTACTTCCAGGTTTAAAATGGAGAGAGAGAGAGAGTGTGTGTGTGTGTGTGTGTGTGTGTGTAGAAAGAATGCTAAATTTATTTAGATGACTTACATTCTGCCACTGACTATGTGACTGAAAAAATTTTATTTCTTTAGTAAAGGGACTAGAGCTGATGATCTGCAGAAGTAAAATGATTCTATATATTTCACTATTACACAGTGAGCAGGTAAAATTTTCCTAAATTTTTTCAAGTTCATTTTAATATCCAGCTTAACAACTACACAGAACGTAAGAGCACTTAATAAGAAAACGCAATCCTTCCCAGATGGAAATCTTTTTTTTTTTTTCACATACAAGCTGGCCAGATGGAAATCTTAAAGAGATGGTCCTGAGTATACCATATTTGACAATAGCAAGGTGAATTTACCAGTTTAAGGCTTTGAATGCCTCTTGATTTTGAAATAATAGCTCTCTGGTTTTTTTTTTTAAGATTTATTTTTGCATACAAGCTAGGATGCAGGCCAGAGAGGTGGGGCGGTGAGAGGGTTCACCAGAGACAGAGTGGGGAGCAAAACAAGCAGATCAACCAAAATACACTGCAGAGGGAGCAGCAGGCGAGTCAGGAGAGGCCTGCTGTGCCATGTGGGAATCTCCCCAGCTGAGTACTGAACTAGCACCAGTGCTATAGGCATCACCAGCACCATAACACTTTGTGGTCCGCTCACGTATTAGTAAGTGTTTTTGTCACCAGTATCAGGTGGCTGCTCACAATTAATATGTGTTCATCTAGTCTCCAGTTTTTCACGCCACGGTGGATTTAATTTGTAACTATTAGAAGCTAATTCTTTGATCGTACTCAGTCTAGAAGCTTTACACATCATTTTGGTGAAAGTGTAAGGTGTTTTATGAGAGAGATTACAGTTTTTTTAACCTGTGACATTTATTGTTACTATTACGCAATCATGGCTGCTGAGAACAGAAGGGGAATGAGCAAAAACGAAATTTTAAACGAAGTTTTTGCCGATAATTTGTCTGATGTCCCAAGTTGTGAAGGAACTGAAGGAAGTTCTGAGGAAAACGATACTGAAATGCCAAGTGACAGTGATGAAGATATAATAATTACCAAGAAAACTGTTTGTGCTCTACCTTTGCAGTATTCCAGCGATTCTGAAGTTGATGACAGTAATGGTGTGACTAATACAACGAGTGGCGATGTTTTATTTTGGTTGGACAACGACATTATTCCTGCTTTAGAAACATTTGCTGGGGCACCAGGTGTGAAAATTACTCCACGTGATCAAAAAAATGTGAGTGACGTAGTTTGTTTATTGGGGATGATCTCTTTTCGATGATGGTGGAGGAATCAAATCATTATCATGAGCAAAATGCCCATAAATACAAAGAATCACCTAAAAGTTTGAAGTGGCACAATATAACCATTGGAGAAATGAAAAAAAATTTAGGTTTGGTTATCTCTATGGGGCAGGTGCACAAAGACAGAATAAGTGATTACTGGACACTGGACCCTCTAACAGAAACTCCTTTATTTTCAAAGGTAATGAGTAGAAACAGGTTACGCCAAATATGACAGGCATGGCATTTTTCAAATAATAAAGATGTCTCAGAAAATTCAGGGAGGCTATTCAAGGTTTTACCAGTTTTGAACAACCTTCTAAAGAAATTTGCAAGTGTCTACAAACCTAAGTAGGAACTGCCACTTGACGAGGGTGTGATACCATGGCGAGGGCGACTGTCTTTTCGTACATACAACCCTGCCAAGCTAACAAAATATGGAATATTAGTGCGTATGGTATGTGAAGCTACCACTGGATATATCTGCAATTTGCAAATTTATACCGGTGAGGGTAATAAGTTGGAAGATACAATTCTGTCAGTTTTAGGGCCAAATACAGGTTTGTGGCACCATGTTTACATGGGTAACTATTATAATAGTGTAAGCATTGCCAAAAAACTTCTCCAAAACAGAACAAGAATCTGTGGCACAGTCAGAGTAAACAGAGGTCTTCCTGAATGTCTGAAATCCGTGAAACTACAGAAAGGCCAGTCAGCATACCGAAGAAAAAAAGATGTTCTCGTGCAAATATGGAAAGACAAGAGGGAGGTTCGCATGAGGTCTACCATTCATTCTTCACAGCTCCTAGAATCTGAGAAGAGGGACAGAAAAACTGGAGCGAGAATAAGGAAGCCGAAGTCCATCTTGGAATACAAGTATATGAAGGGAGTAGACCATGCGGACCAGTATTTGTCATATTGCACAATAATGAGAAAGACCACAAAGTGGTCAAAGACAGTACTGTATTTGTTGCACTGTGCCCTATTCAATTCTTTCAGGGTGTATGTAGAGCTCAATGGCAAACAAATTATGTATTAAAAATTCCTGCATGAAGTAGCCAGAAACTGGGTGAGCCCATCTCAGACACAGGAGCCCGTATTTCAAAGCTAGACACGAACCCAGCAGAGCCCATCTCAGACATACAAGAGAAAAACATTCACATTTCTCTTATAAGGCGTGCACCTAAGATGGACCCACCAGGAAGACTTTCAATGGATATGAAAAAGCATAAAGTAGAGAAAATAGTGCTGGGAGCAAGAAAATTCCTCAGAGACCATGTAGAGTATGTGCAGCCAAGAAAAAGAGGAGTGAAACCCACTTTATTTGTGGATTTTGTTGTGTTCCACTCTGTAGAGGGACATGTTTTGAATACTACACTCTAATTGACTACTCTGGTATATAATCTTTATGCATTTAAAATTTCATTAAAATAAATCCAGTAGTTCAGGAGCTGTGTGTGTTTTATTGAATGCTTATACCATCCATGCGGTGGCACAGAAAATGGCCAGCCCCAAGGGCTGGTAAATTTAAAAGGCACCGGCACACAAAGTGTTAACCCGTTGTGCCTCCAGGGAGGCCCCAGCTCTCAGTTTCTACTTCCACTATTGTACACTGACCTAAAAGCCTAGTAATAGTGCCTCACTATGTGGAATTTATGGTACCTGTACTCTATGACACATTCTATCTTAACACTTTGGTACTTCCCTGCAAACAAGTCAACCTAGGTTTCAAAAGTACACTATTAGTTATTAAGGATAAAATACACTAACTGAAAGTTAACCAAATAGGGCCTCCCTGGTGGCGCAGCAGTTGAGTTGTCGGCAGCAACAGCGACATGAGTTCGACACCCGGCCGGGGAGATTCCCACATGGCGCGACAGACCTCTCCTGCCTCACCCACTGCTCCTCTCAGCAGTGTATTTCCATCGATCTACATGTTCTGCACCCCACTCTCTCTGGTGGGCCCTCTGGCAGCCCCGCGCCTCTGGCCTGTACCCCAGCTTGTACGCATAAATAAATAAATCTAAAAAAAAAAAAAAGTTAACCAAATACCTAAAAATGCAGTTAAAACTTTCACCAGTAAAACACATGTCCATTATTTTTGACATGAACCTCCCTTTACAAAGTAATAGCTCAGTATAGTTACATAATATTGCTATCCCTCAGAGTCGAAACTAAAGCTTATAGAATTCTAACCACAAAGTCAAACTCATTACAACTTTCTAACCAAAAGTCAAACTCGTAATCTTATTTATACCCATGAACATAACCCACATTCTTGGTTAGAAAAATCAACTGCTTGAGCAAGTGCTAACTGCATTAAATACAGCAAACGTGTATTAGGTTAGGCAAAGTATTCTTAAGATATAACACCATCCTGAGAACGGCCCATATAAAAAGTGGCAACAACAAATGCTGGTGAGGATTTGGAGAGAAAGGAACCCTCTTACACTGCTGGTAGGAATACAAACTGGTTCAACCACTATGGAAAGCTGTGTGAGAACACTCAAATTACTAAAAATGGAGCTACCAAATGACCCAGCAATTCCACTCCTAGGGATCTACCCAAAGAACACAAAAACATTAATATGAAAGGAAACCTGCACTCCTATGTTTATTGCAGCACTATTTGCAATAGCTAAGATATAGAAGCCTAAATGCCCAAAAACAGATGAATGGTTCAAGAAGATGTAGCATATATATACAATGGAACACTACTCAGCAATTAAAAAAGGTAAGTTCAGGCCATCTGCAGCAACATGGATGGAGCTGGAAGATATTATGCTCAGTGAAATAAGTCAAAAGGAAAAAGATCAGATGATTTCATTTTTATGATTATAAGGAATACAAACAAAGGGTCAGAAAGAGAGACAACAACTTGCCTAGCAAACTATAGATCTGAAGCAAACAGCAGGGGAGGGGGGAAAAAATGGGTCAAAATAGGGGAGGGAAGAGCACAAGGGACTATCATGACAGTTCACGGATGACGTGGTGGTGGGAGATTTTCAAGGACTACACCAGAGGGGAGAAATCAAATGTTGTTCAAAAATGAACAATGACGTAAGAAAATCGGGCCTCCCCGGTGGAGCAGCGATGAAGCACTGCGCTGTGGAGCTGTCTGCAGCAGTGACGCAAGTTCAACACCCAGCCGGGGACAATCCCACATGGCGCAGCAGACCTCTCCTGCCTAGCCCGCTGCTCCCCTCAGCAGTGTATTTCTGATCTGCCTGTTCTGCTACCCGCTCTGTCTCTGGTGAACCCTCTCGCCGCCCCACGCCTCTGGCCTGTACCCCAGCTTGTATGTATAAATAAATCTTTAAAAAAAAAAGTTTAGGGCCTCCCTGGTGGCGCAGTGGTTGAGCGCTCGCTGTGGAGCTGTCGACAGCGCGCGATGCGTGTTCGACACCCAGCCGGGGAGAATCCCACATGGTGGGGCAGACCTCTCCTGCCTCGCCCACTGCTCCCCTCAGCAGTGTATTTCTGATCTGCCTGTTCTGCTCCCCACTCTGTCTCTGATGAGCCCTCTCACCGCCCCATGCCTCTGGCCTGTACCCCAGCTAGGTATTAATAAATAAATCTTTAAAAATAAAAAGTTTAATTTAAAAAAAATATTCTGCCAATCTAATTTGAAACAAACAAAAAAGGTATGTGGACACCCTGGGAGGTCACTTCCTGGACACTGTCCTGGAGGCACAGAAGAGCAAAGGGTTCTGCCCCATGATGTACAGTCCTTTTCTACAATGTTGGAAATAAAGCTGGGCCATTAGTCTGTGCCTGCAATACTCCTACAGTTTCTCAGAGCCTTGTGGACAATGACTAAGAAGAAGATAAACCATGCAGGAAACATCTAGTATATAAAACTTTTACTTGTAAGAAAGATTGGAAATATGGGGCCTCCCTGGTGGCGCAGCAGTTAAGCGCTGCACTGCGGAGCTGTCGGCAGCGGCGACATGAGTTCAACGCCCAGCCAGGGAGATTCCCACATGGTGTGGCAGACCTCTCCTGCCTTGCCCGCTGCTCCCCTCAGCAGTGTGTTTCTGTCGATCTGCCTGTTCTGCTCCCTACTCTGTCTCTGGTGAACCCTCTCACCACTCCACGCCTCTGGTATGTACCCCAGCTTGTATGCATAAATAAATCTTAAAAAAAAAAAAGAAAAAGAAAGATTGTAAATATGAGCTAATCTTCTTGGTTTTTAGTTAAAAGAAAAAAGACAACACCAAAAATAGAGAGAAAATGGGCATCACCAAAATCAGAAACTTTTGTGCTTCAAGAACATCATTAAGAAAGTGACAAGAGGGCCTCCCTGGTGGCACAAAGGATTAAGTCTCAGCCTATGAAGCTATCCGCAGGCACTGCAGCATGAGTTCGATCCCCAGCCAGGGAACTTCCCACATGGCGCAGCAGATGTCTCCTGTCTCACCCGTTGCGCCCCTCAGCAGTGTATTTCAGTGGATCCACCTGTTCTGCTCCCCACTCTGTCTCTGGTGATTCCTCTCACCACCCCACACCTGTGGCCTACACCCCAGTTCTTGTATGCATTAATAAATTTTTAAAGAAAAGTGAGGACCTCCCTGGTGGTGCAGCGGTAAAGCACTGAGCTGTGGAACTCTTGGCAGCGGAGACACCAGTTCAACGCCTGGCCGGGGAGATTCCCACATGGCAGATATTCCCACAGGGTGCAGCAGACCTCTCCTGCCTCACCCGCTGCTCCCCTCAGCAGTGTATTTCCGGTGATCTGCCTGTTCCGCTCCCCTCTGTCTCTGGTGAACCCTCTCGCCGCCCCACGTCTCTGACCTCTACCCGAGTTTGTATGCATAAATAAATAAATCTTTAAAAAAAATAAAAAGTTTAAAGACAACCCACAGAATGAGAAAAATATCTGCATATCATGTATTTGATATGAGACTTGAATCTAGACCCATATAAATAATTCTTACAACTCAACAAAAAGACAAATTCATTTTTTAAATGAGCAAAGGATAAAACTACTACTTTAAAGATATTCAAAGCCAGTAAGTAAATGAAAAGATGCTCAGCATCAATAGTCACTAGGAAAATGCAAATCAAAACCACAGTTAACAAATCATATCCACAAAGATAGCTAAAATCAATAAAGAACAATAACAGGTGTTGGTGAGGATACAAAACAAGTGGAATCCTCACACTCTGCTGGTGGGAAGGTAAAACGGTGCAGCCTCTTGGAAAAGTGTGGCATTTCCTTAAACATTAAACACAGAAATTACTATTTGGCCTAGCAATCCCTGAGAGAACACATCATGCCCACAAAAAACTTGTTCAGTTTCATTGTTCATGATAACCAAATAGTGAAAACCCAAACATTTTACTTAATACATTACCAGCTTTTTATATAAGGAAGTAAGTAAGGCACAGCCAGATGGAAGAGATGCAAAGGACAAGGTATAAGTAGAGCCTCAGAGTCCACATTCCAAGTTCACAGCTATTCCCAGATCTTATGATCACCAACCCTGAATCTCTCAGCACCTAGTCCATTGGGGACTTTATGGAAGTTCAACTACCTGTACATGGCTGATCCGCCATTGGTCACTGGCAACTGACTGACCTGCAGTCCCTCCTCTCTACCTTTAAGTATAGAGGTTGAGACCAGAAAATTCCAGTCCTCTAATCACATGTTTTTTTCCTCTGGTAACCAGTTCCCCTCTTTGGGTAGTTCCCAAGTCAACTCATTAACATAAACTCAGGTGTGGTAGAAATATCGTTATGGACAACATTACACCTTTGTTGATTTGATCATTGGGATATTCCAACGATTTTAGCAGCTCAGTGACAGAAAATGAAGATCACATATAAATTTCTTTTTTAAAGATTTATTTTTATTTATGCATACAAGCTGTGGTGCAGGCCAGAGGTGGGGGTGGGTGGGTGAGAGGATTCACCAGAGACAGAGTGGGGAGCAGAAGGGGCAGATTGACTAAAATACACTGCTGAGGGGAGCAGTGGGCGAGGCAGGGGAGGTCTGCTGCAGCATGTGGGAAGCTCCCTGGCCGGAGATTTTACTTGTGCTGCAGTGGCTCTGGAAAACTTCATAGGTTGAGACTTAACCCGTTGTGCCCCCAGGGAGGCCCGATGTTTTGTTTTCTTTTTTTTTTGTTTTTGTTTTTGGTTTTTTTTTTAAAGATTTATTTATTTATACATACAAGCTGGGGTACAGGCCAGAGGCGTGGGGCGGTGAGAGGGTTCACCAGAGACAGAGTGGGGAGCAGAACAGGGAGATCAGAAATACACTGCTGAGGGGAGCAGCAGGCGAGGCAGGAGAGGTCTGCTGCACCATGTGGGATTCTCCCCGGCCGGGCGTCGAACTCACATCGCTGCTGCCGACAGTTCCACAGCGCAGCGCTCAACCGCTGCGCCACCAGGGAAGCCCCTGTTTTGTTTTGTTTTTTTAACTAGATTCTTTTTTTTAATGATTTACGTGGGTTTTTTCTTTTTGCATAAAAGAACTGGGGTGTAGCCAGAGGTGCAGGGGTGAGAGGTTTCACCAGAGACAGAGTGAATAGAACAGGTGGATCTACAGGCAAGACAGGAGAGTTCTGCTGTGCCTTAGGTGGTTTAGCTCCCTGGCCGGGCATCAAATCCAGGCTATCGCGGTGAGACTTAAACCCTAGGCCACCGGGGAGGCCCCCAAATATAGATATTTCTTTTAATAAGTCACAATTATCAATTGGGTGGGGAAAGAGGGACTACAAATTGATATAGAATAATTTCTTGGAAATAGCAGTTGATAAAAAGGCTCACACACAAAAGGGACATCAAACTTTAAAATTCTGGTGCAGCAAAGGACACAAGTAAAAAGGCAACCTCAGAATTTAAAAAAAACTAGGTTGTCGGGAAAGTCATGACAGTTTTTCTGTTTTTCAAAGGTTATTTACTTATATAAAGAACAAAGACCGCCCCCTCCCACCCCTGGTGGCGCAAGGGGTTAAGTCTCAGCACTATGAAGCTATCCACAGCCACTGCAGCAGGAGTTTAAGCCCCAGCCAGGGAGCTACCCACATGGCACAGGACACCTCTCCTATCTCACCCACTGCTCCCTCAGCAGTATTTTTAAGTCAATCTGCCTGTTCTCCAGCTCCCCACTCTGTCTCTGGTGAATCCTCTCACCACTCCCACACCTCTGGCCTAAACCCCAGCTCTTGTATGAATAAATAAATAATTCTTTAAAAAATAAAGAACAAAGATCAATCAATGATATACTGCCTGTTCTGTTTAATAACCTTTTGTTATCTTTCAGAGCTTCATCAATCTTCATTCAAAGAAGGCCCTGTCTTTATCAGCAAAAACTGAACAAGGTGCTGATAACATTTATCTGAATTGAACATTTTACCAAGCAAGGATTTCTGAAGAGAGTGAAACAAGTGGAAGTCTGACAGTGCAAGATCAGGCAAGTACAGTAGAGGTGGCAACACATCCCACCCAAGCTCCAATAATTTTTGATGAGTGATCAAACTTGTGTGTGATCGCGCAATGTCCTATTGGCACAAAACTCCTTTATGATTAATGAGTTCTGGACATTTCTGGATGGTATTCATTCAAACTGTCCAACTGCCAAAAGTACACATTCGAACTGATTGTTTGGTTCCTTGGCAGAAGCTCGAAACATGCAACACCTTTAAGATTGCACACTTAGCATAACCTTCCTCTAATAAATGTCTGCTTTCGATTTCACATGAGGCAAACCATCACATCAGGACCAAGACCGTTTGCACACCACACTGTTGTAAACAATCCACTTCTCATCACCACTTATCAGCAGCTTCAAAAAAGGATCATTTTGCAGATATAATGAGCATATTGCAGATATGTGCCGTCAAATGAACTTCTTTTGAATCTTTTACAAAGAGCCCAAATATTGACCTATCTTACGTATCCCAGCTTTTTCAGGTGGTTATGAACACTTGAATGATGCTTGTTCAATGTCTCTGCAATCTCATGTCATGTAATGTGGGTTTGACTTGATCAATGTGTTTATTTTGTTGTAATCACCCTCAGTGAGCTTCCCTCACAGGAACGTCATTGAGATCAAAATACCAGCACAGAATTTTATGAACCATTGCTGGTATTCACGTTCTTATAGAGCACGGTAATGATAAACTTAATGCAATTTTTCACAAGCTTGACGTACCCTTTACAGAAATAACACAGTAATATATGGTGAAATGTAGTTTGGGATTCCATCTTCAATTTGCTGTAAAATCTTCAAAACTTTACCAAATCGGTCAATTATTTTTTTTTGGAATGAAGCTAGAACTGTCAACTGTCAAATGACTAGCGATAAGATAGATGTGAATGAACTCTAGTACTTCCAAAAATGAACTAGTGCCATTTGTTGCAAAAATGCTTGATGACTTTTCTAAAAACCCTTTTTCTTAATACATGCACAGGCGCCCATGCGCGCACGAACGAACACGAACACACG
>PVIJ01009494.1:32126-52414 GCA_004024925.1 Scalopus aquaticus | reverse complement strand
AGCGAGGATGTGGAGAAAAAGGAACTCTACTACACTGCTGGTGGGAATGCAAATTGATCCAACCACTATGGAAAGCTGTATGGCGTTTCCTCAAACTGCTAGAAATGGAACTTCCATATGACCCAGCAATACCACTACTGGGAATATACCCAAAAGATACAAAAACACTAATCCGAAAGGGTACATGCACCCGCATGTTTATTGCAGCACTGTTTACAATAGCTAAGGTATGGAAACAACCCAAATGCCCAAAAATAGATGACTGGATCAAGAAGATGTGGTACATATACACAATGGCATACTATTCAGCATTCAAAAAAGACAAACACATACTCAAGTAAATTTTTTAAGCAACTAGAGTTTTTCATTAAGTACAAACATTCCAAGATTTTACTACTATTTATGTAGTCTTTAAAATATCAGTCAAGTCACTTAGCTGCCTTAATTTAACCTGCCTTTAATAACTGAAATATCCTATGGCTCAGTTATTATATAATACGATATTACGGGATGATTTCTGAAGATATTATTTCATACGGAACTCTGTATTTCACCTTAAATGGCCATGGACTGCTTCTTTTGTTTTCTCAGGAATTTTATTCCTGACTTATAAAATGAATTTGATCACCTTCCTCTGTCTAATTGTAACTTTTCCCTGCTGTAAGACTCCTTCAAAGCAGTTCTTCTCTTTCCTTCTTCTGATTTGCTGAAGAAATAGGAAGCTCAGTTTTGCTGAGATTGTTTGGAGTAAAAGGGAATATTCTGAATCAGTACCTGAGTCCTACCAGAAGAAAAAAAGAAAACTAATTGGTTTTAATTAATGAGTTTATATCATTTCTGAAATCTTATATTTCTTTTGATTCCATTTTCTTTTTGCAATTACTTTTCCCTTGTTCAATGAAGGTGTGGAGTGAATGACTTCTAGTTATGTTACTAGTTTCAACATTGGAAGCTTTATTTAGAACTGTACTAAATATATAATGTTTGACATAATTAATATATTATTTTATTAATTTGGTTAATTAGTAATTAATATTATTGGTAAACTAATAACATTGATGATCACAGCATTATAGTGAAACAACCTGTTTTCACCACAATTTTCTTAATTTTGTGTTAATTTGTCCTCTCTTTGCATGTGTTTGCCATCATATACATGCATCTTTAACATATTTTGCTTGACCTTTCTTTACCATTAGTAAACAGATATAATGTAGTCTGTGATTTGCATTTTTCTAAACGTTAAATATTTGAGGTTCATCTATGAAGTTGTATATTTTTTATTTGAATCACTTTACCTGTTGCGTAATATTCCATGGCATTAATTAATCATACTTTATGCTATCTACTGTTGATGGGCTCTTGGAAACAGTTACTGCTGATAATGCTGCTGTAAATGTTCTTGTGCATGCCCCCTCAACAAATGAGCCATCATATCTAGGATGCACATCTAGCAGCTAGAATTGCTGAGTCATGGAAAGAACCTGTACTTTTAGGAGTTAGTGAGAAACTCCATTCTTCAAACTCACCACCAGGAGCATATTTAAATCCCCTGTGCTCTAGTCTCCACCAATACTTGGTATTGTCATATGTTTAATTTGCCCTCATCTGGTGGATATAAATTAGCATCTCTCTGTGGTTTAAATTTGCATTTTCCTGATTGCTAATGAGACTGAGCATTTTCCCCCCATTTATTTGCTGTTGATGATTTCAGCGAGATAATTCCATGGTTCTCTTTCCCCAATTGAGCAGCCATTTGCCTGTGATACATCAGAATTAACAGAAGTTATTTTGTTTTTACTACTAAATAGCCTTTTATTTTATCCATAGATTTTTATCAGCAATCTAACTTTTAGAAAGTCGTTGTATAATACTGCATCCTGTTTAATTTTAGTCCAGAAGTTTCATAAATGCTTTCGAGAACTTACCCTTAATTTGAGCCGGTAAAGAGATCCGTAGCCATGGTAGGAGGATCAGTTACCTAGAGCAACGGTTACCTTGTCAGTATCCTGCCTCACCCTGCTTCTTACTGCCATGAAGCACGACGCTTGCAGGGAATTAGGAGACTGGGGTGTCAGGCTAAATTTGAGGAATGTTATAAATCCCCAAACAGGAGGGAAGTAACATATGGCCAAGTGACAGAGTTATAATGCTAAATAGCAAGTCTGAGTTAAAAATCGGAATCTAACCATTTGAATTTGGGTATGATTCCAGGATAGCCTATTGCACAGAGCGAGGATCACAGCCTTGTGCTTTAATGCATCTGACTGTGGGATTCGAACAAACCCCATGCTTGTTCACCGGTGTACTCCACCTCCTAGTTTTTGTTTGGGTTCCTAATTGTTTTGCCTATTCTGGATGAAATAAAACACCAGCAATGTCAGTGCTTCTCTAGTATCCTGACTGTGTGCTGACTCATTAGACATGTGAGGCAAGGCTGAGACATCCAAGCAAAACCCCCTGCGCCTGAGTCCTCCATCCATTGTCCCCATACCTTTTTTCAGCCTCATGAGATCCCAGAGGAATATAAATTAGAGAGAAAATCTGCAAAGCTTTCCTTTTCATGTCTAATGTCTGGGCAGAGCTGTTCCCTGCAGGACAATTTCTGTTTTTTTATTTTTTTCCCTGTGGTTTGAGGCATCTCCAGAGATAGTTTGTTCACTGTTTCCCTTGGGAAACTTTTCAGTAGCATATCAGTTCTGGCTGTTAAAAATTTATTTTACAGTTCATCTCAGACAGTTCTGCTGTAAATGTTCTCCCCATCACTCCTGTTGTCTGCTCCTGATTCCTGCTTTCCCTTTTCAATGACACCTTGCCTCTTTGGTGCCAAAGTGTGTTAGAGAATTCTAGCCGTAAATCATACTTGCCTCCTCCCCTTAGTCTTTACTTAACCAGACTATAAATGTTTACTTCATTTAATCTTTCCTCCTACCCTCCAGGAGCTTAATAATTTTTGTTTCTCTTACCTAACACCCTCTATTTTGTTGATCTCTTTCTGGTAATCAAGGGCCCCGAAAGTAATATACCCTCCTAAGTAAGTTCTTCCAAGTCATATATTAGAAAGTCTAGATTGAACGTTGTCCATCACTTTCCCTTATTCATGGCTACATATTTTGTCACCTTTAAAGTTTGTGTTCTCATTTTTCAGGTAGGCCTTTTACCAGTGTTTAACAAAATCATTCTGGTATTATTAGGATTGAATAAGATCTAGAATTTGATTCAAGATAATGGTGGCAGATCATTGCTATGGGTTACAAAGAATTAAATGAAAGGCTTAAATGTGTCTGCCCTCAAAGGGTTTATCGTCAAGTGAAGGTGACAGGCACAGACATTGCTAAATAGGATAAAAGGCAGAACAAAGTCCTTATTAAGAAAGGAAGCACAAAATGGGTAGACTGAAAAATATCAACTGCAGTGTTTATTCAGTTGATCATTAATATATTAATATTAGCCAGATGGGCTGACAGAGCCAATTCAGTCATCCTTGTATTCTTAGGTTGATCGGAGCAAAACAAAACAACAGCAAAAGAAAGGCAGTGCAAAGAGTTGTCAATCATGTTTAAACCATGGTGTAAATATGGTAAGAATGAAGATATCAGCGTTGTCCTGGCAATTATGGCAGCCTGTTGCTATGACAACATCCCCAGACCTCTGTCACCCTTTCTTCCTTTATTTATTTGTTGAGGCTGTGCCAGGCTGTGGGCTAAGGTGGTGATGGAGCTTTGATTCTAGTGGGATGGAAAAGCCAACCAAATAAATATGTTAATAAATCCGAAGTTTCAAATAAGCAGTGAAGAAAAAGTATTACAGGAAAGTGACACAGAAGACTTCTTCCCTGGGAAAGTCAAAGTTCAGACTGAGGAATGAGTTAAGTTAAAAGTGGGGAGGCAGAGGGGACAGAAGGTGACCTAAGAGGAGTGAGTGCAAAGGCCCTGTGGTGAGAGGATTCATAGTACAATCAAAAACCAGTGTATCCAGGGCTAGGAGAATGAAGCAGGATAATAGCTTAGCTGAGTCTGGGAAAGACCTTAGGATCCTCTCTTGAAGAGATAGTAGCTACTCAAACTATTCGTACCTAATAAATGTTGGTTGAATGAATTGAAATGAGTTCATGACAAAACCCTCTTTCTAATTTCAGCACAGTCATTTAAAACGTAAGCAAGTTGCCTAGGTAATTCTTGCCACAGTGTTCTTATGAACTATGGAATATGAATTTATGAACCATCCTGCGTTTCTGGAAATGTTTGTCCATAACTAATGTAACTAAGGGAAGGGGATTTTAAAAACTGTAAAGAGCTAGAGAAATGCAAATGATTATTTATAAGCATGTGTAACAAGAAACTCCACTGGAAATCAGTCACCGAGCAGAGGGAACTCAGCGCTGTATCTTTTCTAGAGAAGTAAGATTGGTAAATGGGGATCCTTTCCTTTTCCTGTAGCATCCTCTGAAATGTATGCTCGATATCATAGTAAATTAAAAAGGAAAATTGAACTTAAGGTTTAGAAAAATTTTTTTTGCAGTTTATTTTCAAAATATCCTTTCATATGCATTCTCTATTACTACTTCTTAAAGACATAGAGTTCTCTTAGCTGGAAGCAGCAGCTCATTTAGAGATCATGGAACTTGCAGTCTTTCCTCCACTCTTGTCTTTCAAAGGAGTGGACTGGATTGTCCTGTGTTCTTGGTCAGGATAGTAGTGATTTCCCTAAGGAAAAGATCTGATAGCTGGTGAACTTAACCTCAACTTCCCCAGTTGTACAGTGGTGACAGAATCAGTCTCTTTCCCAAGTCTAGACTGGAGATAAACTCACTCCAACAGTTAGCTATGTAAAATACCTATTCCAGTGCCTGACAATAAATGTTGCATAAATGCTGGTTATTATTAGTATTGACTTATTAGGGCTACATTTCTGCTGGACTAGTCTTTACAAATAGAAATTTCACAGGCAAAGGTAGACTTCTCTAGAAGCCATCTCAAATTTACTGTGGTCGATGATTTTAAAAACTCGGATATAGAATAAGATTGTCAGAACTCAATGACATTTCTGAAATCAAGCACATGATTAGTTTCGTGGGCCATGATTTGGTAACCATGGCCCATGCCTATGCTGGATTTAGAAGCTGATTGGTTTGGCTAAGTTAGACCTGACACCATGCAATGCTGATCAAACTTGGCACCTATAACACACCTCCTGTGGACTGCTCATCCAAACTGACCTCCCCATTAACTTCTTTCTGGTTAACTACATCCATTTCCTACAGACCTACTGATTCCAGCAAGCACTCAGCATAAAATCTGGAAGCCTGTGTAGGGCTGGGTGTAGCTTTTTCTGAGGATCTTCGCTCTGGAGTAGGGGCTCTTACCTTGACTGTTTATCATACTTGGTCCTACCTCATGCAAATTAATTCAGAATATCTGAGATGAGGTGCAGCACAAGTAGTTTTTAAACCTCCACAGATGATTTCTATGTGTGGTCAATTTGCGAACCAGTGTCCCAGGGCCTTTCTATTCCGAGTGAGTTCCAAAGACCAGCAAGATTTTTAGAACTCAGAATCTCAGGTCTTATATTAGACTTAAAATTGGAGTCCCAGGTGATTGAGAAACACTTCCCAAGGATGCTGAGAACCCACGGAGGGAAGTGCCCCTTGCCTCAGTTTCTTTGTGAGAGATTGGTAAAAGAGATCCATCTATACTAGTTTGTTCTAGAGGCTTTCTCTGGAGGCCTTTGGCTTCAAGAGCAGGTCTTGCAGTGGAAACCTGTCTTCATCAAAGGAGTCTTCTGGCTAATACATTTCTTGGAGGCCATGACACATTTCATTTTCCTTGAGAATAAAAGCCCTGGGAAATGCTCTAAAAATGCTCTTTGGGTGTTCCCTCCGCCTTTCCCCTTCTTTTCTCATTAGTGTTAAAGATAGGAAGACATGTTAGAGAAGCATCTGCTGGTTTTCATCCCATATTTTCCTCTCTTTCCATCTTCTTTCCTTTAAAATACTCAGGTCTAGGGAGAAAGGAAGGCACTTGAAAGGGACATGGGACTCTGGGTCATTCTCCACTCTCCTGCCTCTCCCTCTGGGGTCTGATGCTAACAGCAAGCAGATGCTCAAAGTGAGGCCCTAGGCAGGCACCCCACATTGAATCTTGCCTTTTTATTGGGAATAGTCTTCAGGGCGTGAAAAAGACCAAGAGCTCATTTGCCTGGGCCTCTGTGGCAGGGGAGAAGGGATGGGACTGAGGTTTTTGAAGAAGAGTAAAGCTTTACAAACAGAAAGCTCAGCGCAGGTTTTGAAGCTTTCGCTTGCACAGCTTGGCAGAGAGGAGCTTTAACTGACGTGCTCCGAGTCAGACTCTACAAGAAAAGAACGCAGGGGCTCAGCTGTGCATATTGGATCAATCTGAATGAAAATCACTAGTGTTCCTCCCAGTGAGAGACGTTTCTACTTAGCTTATGAACTATAGGTCCTTTTCTGGTCCTGGTAGAAAATGAGTAGGGCTTCTGTGAAAGGTTATGTAAGGCTGCTAGGATTCTTTCGTCCCTAGAGTAAAATCCTATTTCTGGAGAGGTGATAAATGCATTTATCAGTGAAAAATGGCATTTCATACCGTATAACTTAGGAGAGAGATTTTCATCAATATTCAAGAGAATTAAAGAGAGTGAGAAGAAAATCCTAGTCAAAAGAGGGGTACGTACAAAAAGAAGTCAGAGAATGAGAGAGCAGCGTTCCTCTGGTCCTTACTGCCGGTGCATTTATAGGGTGACCAGCTGTTCCTGTTGCCCGGGCCTGAGAGGTTTCTCAGGAAGCAGAACTTCTGTGTTAACAGTAGGAGAAACCATGTCAACTGGAATGGTTGGTCCCCTTAAGTGAGGTACCTGTGGTGAAGATGGAAGTGGGAAGAATCCTGGAAGGGCTTTCAACTTTGTAGGGTATTTTAGACAACACGCTGTTAGCCAGCTGCGTGGAGGAGTGATTAGGGAGCAGCTGTGGGGCCTATTGAGACAGGGCTGTTCCAACAGTGCAGAGAAGATGAATGCCCAGCTGGAAGTTTAGAAAGAACTTGTACCTTGATCCTCCTGATGTCTGCGTCTAACCCTGTGCTAAAGTTAAACTTGACTTTCAAAATTAAAGGATTTAAAAAAAATTTTTTTGCCAACTACCTGGCAAAAATGACAGTTTGTCTTCAATATCAGAATATCTTTTAGAGACAGGATATTATACTTATTGGAGAAGTCATGACTACCGATTTTTGTTTTGTGTTTCATTATGCCTGATATAATGCTGGATGGATATTGATTATTGAATTAATGAATTGATTGCCATACCAGGAGTACTCTCAAGTTTGCACAGAATCTGAAGTTACTGTGAGGTGTGAGCCATACAAACTTCAGTTAAGGGTATATTAACTTTTTTTTTTTAAGATTGATTTACTTATGCATACAAGCTGGGTTGTAGGCCAGAGGTGTGGGGGTGGAGTGAGAGGGTTCACCAGAGACAGAGTGGGGAGCAGAACAGGTAGATCAACTGAAATACACTGCTGAGGGGAGCAGTGGGCAAGGCAGGAGGGGTCTGCTGTGCTATGTGGGAAGCTCCCTGGCCGGGTATCGAACTCGTGCTGTAGTGGCTCTGGATAGCTTAAGAATGCTGTGGCTTAACCCATTGTGCCACCAAGGGAGGCCCAAGGGTCTATTAACTTTTAACTAAAGGGAAGTTTATTCTATTTTCCTTTTCTATCTCTCACTTTTTTCTTTACATGCCATTATTACTAATTTTCTTGGGACTATTTCACAGTGTTTGTGAAAAATTAAAAATCAAGGGAAAATACTAAAAGGCAAATGTGTGAAGTCTGTAAAATTTTCTACCTTTCAGTCCTGATGCTAAGGCATCGAGGGCTTTTGTCAACTCACATGTATGAACATAGAGCAAGATAAAATGGGTAAATAATTACTTCCTACATAAAATCCACCAATATACTTTATTTTCCTTAGAGAATCATCCCTGAGGACCTGAATGGATCAAAACAATATGTTACTTTGTAGAAGTAAGCGAAAGCCAACCAAGACATTGGAGAAAGGAGGCACCTGCATAAAGTAGTTTGTGTATTTTTGAGCAGCAGTTAATCAAGAAGGGACCTCAGCATTGTTTGAGATGCCCTCTCATCTTACTGATGAGGAAACAGGGTCCCAGGAAGTTAACCGGAACCTCAAATCCAAATCATGAAAAATTATTGAGCACACCTGGAATTAAATCTTGACTCCACCAAGATTTAACTGTATGACCCTTGTTATAATTCAGTGTCCTCTTCCCTAGAAATAGGAAAAAGCATCACTGAAGAGATTATTTTAAAAAATATACTAAAGTATTATACTAAAGGATGATTACAGTCTTTGGCACAGAGAGCAAACTAAGGTATTTTGATTTTTATCTATTCATTCAGCACACTATTATTTGAGATCTTATTGGGTTTATTGTATTTATTGACTCCTATGGTAGATTCAAAAAAACACAGTTAACAGGATGGTTGGGGCAATAACACCTAGGCAATTTAAATTATGAAAGAAAAAAAAGCGCAAACGACAAGCATAGAGGCAGAGAACCCATTGGTAAAAACCAAAAGAATGAGGAAGGCAGGTAGAGGGGAGAGAGGAGAACGCTGTCAGAAAGGCTCACGGATGGAGAAGGATTGGGTTTGGCGGCGAGGTGACTGAAGAAGAGGAGTGGCGTTCATGTGTGGAATCGGTGTTTTGCATGCCAGGCCCTGGAAGACAAGGAAAGATGGCGTTGTCTCCCTTTGTAGGGCCAGCAGGCGCCAGTTCCATCCCAGCAGTAGCCCGTCTTCACTAGCCTCTTCCTAAGCACATTGGTGACAGAAGTGACGAGGTCAGCTGAGAAGTAACTTTGGCAGTATAAACAGTGCAACTTTAGAACACAAGAGTTTTTTTTTAATTTTTAAATATTTTTTTATTTATATTCTTTACATTGTTGTGTATTCCCCATAGTTTATCAACCACCAATTCACCCGTGAACCATCACCAAAGTCCCTTGTGCTTTTTTCTCCACTATTTGGGTCCCTCTTCCTCCCCTCCCCTGCAGAATGTCTCTTATTTATGGTTGCCCACTAGTTTTTGTTTTTGTTTTTTGTGTTATTTTCTCCTCCTGATCTCTTATTTGGCTCACCTATATTCCTCCTATGAGAGAAACTGTTTGATAGTTTTCTTTTTCCCTTTGGCTTGTTTCGCTGAGCGTGATCCCTTCTAGCTCCGTCCATGTTGCTGTGAATTTCATTAGTTTGTCATTTTCGATTGCTGAATAATATTCCATTATATGCATGTACCATATCTTCTTGATCAAGTCATCACTTTTGGGACATTTGGGTTGTTTCCATATCTTAGCTATTGTAAATAGTGCTGCAATAAACAGGTGTGCATGTGTCCTTTTGGATTAATGTTTTTGTGTCCCTTAGGTATATTCCTAGGAGTGAAATTGCTGGGTCGAATGGAAGCTCCATTTTTAGTTGCTTGAGGAGCCGCCATACCACTTTCCATAGAGGTTGGACTAGTTTGCATTCCCACCAACAGTGTAAGAGCATAGAACAAAGGAGTTTTACCTGCAGGACCTTTCCTGGTGCTTGTAGGGAGGGTTAAGAAGGACAGAATGTTCAAGAAAGACATGACACCATGCTCCATGTTTTGAACTGAGATCTAGTAGCTGAGGAAGCATATTTAGGCCCCTGCACTGCTGGAGTGGAGTTCTGCTGGAAATTAATGTTTCCATGTTTTTCCTCTTCTCATAGCTTCAAAATGTACAGAAAACTTTGGTTCAGGAGGCCAGAATCCTGTATAACTAATGCTGAAAGTGTGCTAGCTAGCCCATAAATAATTTTCTATACATTTTACAGACATAGGTCAGGGAGGCTAGTTCAGAATTTTCAGGTTAAATAGCTCTTCCTTTGTCCTGTCTCTCAAAATACTCAGTCACACCAGATCGTGGTAATTAAGAATGGATGAATGATGATGAGGGTGGTACTTTATGTTTGTCTCATAATTTGTGTTTTCTAGTGACTTTCACATCCATTAACTAACTTTTTCTGTCTGTACCTCTAAAAGTGGGCAGAGTAGCTAATTCATCTCACCTGTTTTGTTAGTGGGGTTATGAAGAATTACGCTCTGCCAGTTGGTTAAGGTGACTCAGACGTGACAGGTTCTGCAGGAAAAACCTAAATCTATCTTTCAAGCCGTTTACTCATATTATGTATATGACACCTTCCAAAAGCAAGGATATATTCCCCTTTGGGGAGCAAAAGTGATATTTAGCACCCCAGTCTTAATTTCTAATACCATTTTCCAATAAAAGTTACAAGGTCCACTGGGAGAAATGGCTGATTTTTAGACTTAGGTGGGAAATACGTAAGATAAGCCTGGAGCATTTTATAGGGCTGAAAAGTTTTTTTTTTAATTATTATTATTGATAAAGCCACAAAGGTGGAATATATCAATAGGATACAAGAGATAACTAAAAGAACCGTCAATGGCCAAAGCTGGAACAATTTGAATAACACAAGTCAGAGAGTTTCAGTTCATAACCCAAAATACAAAGCAATTATCTATGTAGCCATACTGTTATAAATAAATGAAAATATCCCAAATAATTTATATAGGAATTCTACCTTCAAGGAAGTGGGCATAACCCCCACTCTTTATAGTGTGGGTTCTGTCCAGTGACCTTCTTCAAAAAGTAGATGTGCGAGGGGGAGAGGAGAGGAAATTTGCAGTGGAGAAACCTGACAGAAATTATCTTGGCCAGATGATCGAGGTGATCACCAAAAAGTCATGTTAATAGCATGTGCCCCTGGTATGATGGGATGAGAATGGCACTGCACCCTGTGATCTTCTGTTTCCAAGTTCACTACCCTCGTCTACTCCTAATCATGAAAAAAATGCAGGCAACCCCTAATCGAGGGACATTCTACATAATAACTTGACCAATACTTCCCAAAGCTATCAAAGTCATCAAAAAACAAGGAAAGTTGAGAAACTATCAGAACCAAAAAAGCCTCAGGAGACACAATGATGAAATGTGGTAGACCACACTACACGGCGTGCTGGAAGCGAAAAAGGAGTTTGGCTAGATTATGAACTCCTTAATAGTAACACATCAATAGATTGTATTCATTTTAATATATTTGCCATGTTAATCTAAGTTATTGACAATAGGACAAACTTGGTTGGGGTATATGGGAACTTTCTCTGGCATTATATTTCTGTAAATTTAAAGCTATTCTAAATTATAATTTTTATTAAAAGTAAAAACAAACCAATAATAAACTGTTAACATCTGACTGCAAAACTGAGGCAACAAGAAGGGGGAGGGGAGTAAGGTAGGAGAGAAGGAGGGAAGGGTCCCAGGGGGACACAGTAGAAGATTGTTAGGGCACAGGAGGTGGGCAGGGTGCTAAGGTATACATGTGTAGAGGTTTGAACCTATTAATGCCATAGCAGATACGAATGCAAACCTATTTTACCCCAATAAAGATAATTTGGAAAAACAGCAAAAAATGTGCTATCATGTCCTATAGAATGGAACACCAAGTTGAGTACTTCATCTTATAAAATTCTTTTCTTCTTTAAAGTACAGATGATAATTTCACTCTTGTATGGTTATTCTGAGAATTATAGATATTTTATATTCTTTAATTTCCCTCATAGTGTGGTCCTATCAGCACAGGGGTGTTACAAAGAGCAGGTCCTCAGGTTTTAGCCCACCCCTACTCAATCAGAGTCCCAGGGCGAACCAGAGTGCTGGGAAACTGCACTTTGAAGATGTTTTCTAGGTGATTCTTATGCACATTTAACTTTAAAAACCTTTGTGCATCGCTATTACAAATTTTCTCTAAACGTTAATCAGTAGCTCTGTAGTTAACAAACTAGTCTTCGTGCTCAGGGTGTGGTTTTGTGTCACATGAGTTGAGACTCCAGCCTCAAAACTTTCTTGATGGAAGGATTAGGACACCATACTCTTCTGTGCCTCAGTTTCCTTATCTGCTAAATAGAAAAAGAATACTTCAGAGAGTATTTATGAGGTTTCTCAATAAGATGTCTGTCATTATTTGGCATGTCACCCTGCATGCGCTAAGTACCACATTCAAGGTAAAGCAAGCCTAGCCCAGAGTAATATGAGTCTGGGTTAGATAAATTAACATGGGCACAACTTAATTAAACTGCATTGTCACTGGTGCTCCCCATCCTCAACAGCATGACTTTCAATCTCATGCACTGCCTGCCTTCTGTATTTTTTTTTTTTAAGATTTATTTTTTATTTATACATACAAGCTGGGGTACAGGCCAGAGGCATGGGGTGGTGAGAGGGTTCACCAGAGACAGAGAGGGGAGCAGAACAGGCAGATCAGAAATACACTGCTGAGGGGAGCAGCGGGCGAGGCAAGAGAGGTCTGCGGCGCCATGTGGGATTCTCCCTGGCCGGGCGTCGAACTCGCGTCGCCGCTGCCGACAGCTCCACAGCACAGCACTTAACCGCTGTGCCACTGGTATTTTTAGGGGTTCCAGAAGGCGGGTTATGAACGAGTTGGCTTGCAGAGCACTGTTGTGCCACAGGCCTGCCCGCTGCACCTCTCCCGTGTCTGCATGTTGTCACCGTCTCCTGCCAGGTGCCCACATCTGCTGCCAGATGCCTGTCTGGTCACACAAGCTCCTGGGCCTCTCCAGAGCTGCAGAGCCACTCTGTCCTGTGGCAGCGTCTCTTGATGCTCTTTCCTTCTGTCAAACTTGATCATACTGCTTATGGCCCTTGTTTCCCAGAACCCTTCAATATAATTGCTCATTTAACAGGGTATATAATTTTTCTCACCATATGACTCACATTCAGTTGAAGGGCAGACCTGGCAGATGCTACATGCCTTATTTCCCTGTAGGTTTAGCCTTTCTGTCTCCAGTTTGCTAAAGGAACTTCTTTAATTAATATTTCCATATAAATGAACTATTGTCAAGGGATATCTACATTTTGGGACTCACACACCATAGCAGCCTTCTTGAGCTTGATATGTGCATATACATATGTACACGCATGCTCACATGTATAAACCAACAGTAGAATAATACCAATGTTTATGGGACTATGGGGTATAAAGCTATATGGCAGTTACTGTTTACGACATTTTTGTTCTTATTTTCTTATCATAGGGATATTTTTCATCCTGAGCAGCAGTGTGCCAGCTAAAAGACTATTTCCTAGATTCCCTTATAGCTCGAAGAGGCCCTGTGAAGTGAGTCTGGCAAATGGCTCGGAATCTGTAGCTTCCTTGGGATTTCAGAGAAAGTGCTCTCTCCTGACCTGAGAACCACTCCCTTCCTCTCTGTTTTTCCTTCTCTCTGTCGGGGAAACAGAAGTGCAACTTGAAGTTAGAATCATCATCTCACGTTCCGTAACCTGTTAGCACGAGAAGAAACTTGACTCTGTAATGAGCTTCCTAGACCCTTCGCTTGGGTCTTGGCAGTGTTCTCATCTAGACTTCTTGTTAGTGTGAGGGATTTTACTTTCTTTGGTATTAAACCACTGCACTCAGTCCTAACCGCTCTGTCTTCCCATAGTAACTTATTTGTTCCTAATAGTAAAACAGCAAGGGAGCCCACCTCTACTCAGTCAGAGCCCCCGGGCAGACTGAAGTGCTGGGAAACTGCACTTTGAAGATGTTTTTTAGGTGATGCTTATAAAAGGGCTAGTCTTCTGCCCTTTTACAGGTGGTGAAAGTGAGACACCAAGAAGTTAGCCAGTTTCCCTGCTATGAACTGTAGACATGGGATTCAAATCCTGCTTTCAAAACACATGTTCTCAAATCAATGCTGTAATTCTTAGCTAATAGACATTATTATATTATTGCTGTTATTTTTATGATATTCACTTCTCTCCAAATGTGTGATATTTTCCTGAGCCATTTATTATTTAGACACTTTTAGATTGTTGAGTATCTAAATAAAAACTCAATTTTCTGTTAATTGTTTTCAAATGTCACAGTTTTCACTAACAAAAGACAGCTTCATGCACTTTAATTTCCTCTGAGAAGAAATCCAGCACCATCATATAAAAGACTAACATTCCAGCCGCAGCTCCAGAATGCTAATGTCTGTCCCTTTACCAGCAGGCTAAGCTCTGTAATTCACATGTGTGTTGTAATTTCTCTCCCATTGTAGCGCAAAGGAATTTCACATAGTTTTGATATATTGTGTAAATTAGGCCAACAAAGTGCTGTGCTATGTCTTCATTAAAATAGGAGACAATAATAATGGAACCATATAGTGTGGTCTTGCAGTATTTGAGTTATGAACATTCAATAGCGTCTCCCTACTTGTGCTTAAGTTGGCATTTGTGAGCAGCATATAATCAATTAATCAATAACCCAATTTTCTGTTAAAGAGATGGCGCATCATTTAAAAAAAAAATCAGGGTCCATTGTATGATTTTATGAAAAGAGCCATGTCAGCAAGGAAACTTGCTTGAAAAACATTGAAAGCCTTTATTCGAAGTTTATGATTTTGCTTAACTAAGCCAAAAGTGAAATTGGATATGAATGTTCAGTTCTTGAACCATTTTATTATTTTGCATCTGCTAGAAAGGAAAGCACCAATTTGAGATTGCTAGTAAGAATGTATTGTTTTTATTCAGGATTGGATATGGATAAGTGAATTCAGCTATGAAATGGACAGTGAAACTTGACTAATTGTAAAACTTAAGAGTTTAAAATGGATTGATAATGTCCTATTTCTTAAACATTTTGAAGAGTGTAGTCACCTAATTTGTCTTATATAAGGTCACAGAGCACTACGTGATGCTATTAAGATGATAGCGCTGAGAGCCATGTAGAAAGGAAAATGTGGTCTCTCGAATTTCTTTATATAATTTTATCCTTGTCTTTACTGTAATTTCTGCCAAAAAAAGAAATGTATACTTATTGTGAGAATTCAAATGTAAATGTATATGATAGAAAAGGAAACTTCCCTGTAATTGCATCCCTCCAGAGTAAACTGCTGTGTGTTGGTTTTGCTGTCGTTTTTTTCTGGTCTCCTTTTCTACCTGCTGCACATTTACTAGTGAAACATGTGAAAGTTACTTTTATTTTTGTATCACCTTAAAATATTGAGCTTTGTAAAAATCAAACATTTGGTGAACAGGCTAATCTTTATCAAAACAACAGCCAAATCAACTTACCCAAAGACCAAAAATCTCAAACATTTGCTTTATCATTTAAAAACAAAGGACATAGTTGAGATAAAGATGATCTTTGCAAAATAGATCACCTTCCAAGAGAGACAAGTGCCATGCAAAGCTATTTTCTTTTTTTTTTTTTTGGATGGCAGAGAAAAGTCAGCTCCAAAGCCTCAGAAATACCCAGCTGTCCTCTAGTACCTGGATTCTCAAAGTTTGGCCTGTGGACCAGCAGCATCAACATTACATGAGGATTTGTTAGAAATGTAGAAACTCAGGCTTCATCTCAGATCTGCTGATTTAGAATCTACATTTTAACAAGATGATGTGCATGCAAGTGAAATTTTGAGAAGTCATGTAATTCTAGCATGCTTCCTGCTGGAATCTGCCCATATTCTAAGAGCTGGATCATGCATGAATTAGCAATATTAATAGAGAAATGAGTTGTCACTGCACCCTTTCATGTGGCTTCCAGATATGTTCTTTTTTTTTTTAAAGGACTGACTGTTGTATTCCTGAAACAGTGTCAAGTTCAGAATAACTGTCCAAGAGCTGACCTACATTCCTCCTGTGTTTCTTAACTGATGTTCACATTGGTTTGAACTCTAGTTCACATTGGTTTGAAGAATCATGCTTCCTATTCCATAATTGTTACTAATCATCTGTAGCTTGCAAATGCAGTCTCTCAATATGAGATCTTTGGCTGTGTGATGAAAAAAAACAACAAAAATGTTTTTTTCTTTATTCTAGTACCTCAATGCTTGCTTATGATGATGATATAATAGTGTGGGAAATGTGAAAGAAATGATGATTGGTGCTTTTCTCTTGATATGTTGGTATAAATAGATGGAGTGGGCTTTTTATGCTATTACAGCCTCAATGCATTAAGTCTAAGATTCTGCCAGTTCTCTGCAGGCAGGAAAACAAAGACCTTCTTATTTCCTCCATGACCCATAGCTTCACTGAATCTTCATTCTCTAATTTTTCTCAGATTTTTAAATATCAAAGAGATTTTTTCTGTTAATACATAGGTGTTACCTGTCCTCCTCTTTGAACACCTTAGCTTTATCTTGTTGGAAACTAGCATCCAAGGAAGCAATCAGAATTTCGCTGAAAATATCAAATCTAAATATTATTAGAGGGTGAAGAGGTGATGAGAAAATCTGGATAACTGTATATATATCTTACTTGATCGAATTGATTAAAACATCATACTATCTATATTATCTAAACTATAAAACTATATTATCTAAAACTATATTACCTAGACATCATATTGTCTAAACTACTGTTCCTTTTTGGTTCACTGAATTACCATTGCTAACCCTACTTTTAAAAGGATTAGATAAGTACAGATGTTACCTGGAGCATTATATATGTATTCACTGAATGATGAGTAATCCACTGCTGGAAAAATGTGGTTTTCGACTGGAACTTGGATCTCTTCAAATGGTCTTAAGGTTTTTAATTGTATGGAATCTATAGGAAATACCAGGTTAACAAAATTTTACTTTGGTTTGTTGCAGAAATGTTGGGGAGGTAGGGAAATAATCTCTCATCTTCTGTCATATCACTCACTTGATCTGTAAGGATGATAAATATGTGGGAGTAAAACTAGAGAGCACAGATTTTCTTTTTGATGAATCAAGACTGAACTTCCTATATTTGATGCATTAAGGAGTGGTTTTCATGGACTTGTTCACCTTTTAAAAGTTTGAGACCTTGGATAATTCTAAGTTCAAGATGTGAGCTTGACTGCTCTGTGGCAGCATTGCTTTCTTTCCAGGAACAATGTAATTAAAGTCTTGATTGAATGAAGAAACATGCCTTTGGCGGTGTATGGCATTTTGATATTGAAAGCCTTCTTCAAGCTAAAGCTAATCTGTTTCAGGATGAAAAGGTCAAGTTACATCTCAAAAAACTGGAACTGTGAGACCCAGCATCTGTGTTCCTCTCTGCAGGGATGGCAGCCCTGTTTGTAGAGGCCTGGCCCTCCCGTGACTGAGTGAATGATGGTTATTAGTTATGTTAGGTCCATTTGTCCAATCATTCCTGCTTCCCACAGATCTACATTTGATGGTTGCTTCCTACTAAGAGTGAGGAAGTCATTGCCCTTGATATGTGCTTGATTTCTTTCTTGAATTAATGCCAAGATCTCACATATCACAGCTCTTTGTTCCCTAATTCCAAGCATTCCTTGGTTATCTGATTGAAAATGTGTTCAGGGTCCAGGACATGAACTGCCAATTTACATAAGTTCCATAATTTACATAAGCTTTACATAAGTTCCGAAGGGGGGGGCAGGGAGAGGACATTTGTTTTTTGAAATGGTTTTTATTTTAGCCCAAATTCAGTTTTTGTTTTTTTTTTGCTTTAGCATCTAAAATTCATGTTTGAGTTTATGTTTTGGGTTGTGTGTTAAACCCTCAAACCAAGAATATAAGAGGAACCTAAGAGGAAAATTGAATATTGGATTATTTTCTGCAGTGCCCCAGAAAAAAGGCTGAATCTTTCCTTTTGATCCTTGATAGAGCCAGGTTGGGAAGTGGACACAGAGTGAAACCAAACTGCTCATTATTTTTTTAGCCCTACATTAAGAGCATTTACTTAGACTGCTTTTATGGATGTTCTTCTAGGGATTTATTTTGCTGGTTATGGTCTAATCAAAGACTCAGAGCTCATCATGAAGACCAGGTTCAGTTCAGATGAATTAATGGGTTTATGTAATTGATTGGTTCTGTTCCTATTTCTAGGACTCATTTTTGAGATGAGAACATGGAAGTGGCAATGAGGTTCGGGAGGTCACCCTTCAAAGACCTTTATTTCTCCTTTCACATTACACAGCCAATAAAAAACACAGTATACTTACTTTCTTTGAAAGATTCTTGGAAGTCACTTTTGGACACACTAACTTCCTCACCTCTTTCTTCGACTTTATCTTCTTTGACTCAGAAGAGGTATTTTTCAGGCAAAGAGGCAATTTTCAGGAATTTGTAAGGCCAGGAGAAAAGATATCCCTGATGGGCACAGGGCAAAAACAGGAAACTTAGGTTCTCTGGCACATTAAGCAAATTATCTAAACCCATTGTTGGTGTATTACCAAATACCAGTGTGGCTACTCAGCTTGTCAGAATGCAAACACGTTTATTCCTTGGTTAGTAAATATTCACTGCCCAGGACCTTCCTATGTGCCTGCATCCTCCAGTCTGAATGGCCAGTACTTATGCCAATCAGCCCCCAAAAGTCTAGCTTTCAAGATAGCAACACCCACTTCCCCCCTGTGTCATTGGAAGGTCACCTTACCCTCTGTAGGTTCTTGTAACCCTCCAGCTAGTCTGTCCAACATGGCTTACCATATACTGGCTCCCAATAACCTGGGTTCTCCTGTGCTCTTCTGGCTCCCTGAAGATGTGACACCTAAACAGGCTGGTGTTCTCTGAGTCACTCTCCCATGAATGTCAATATCGGTGGTAGCCAATGCTCTGGAAGTTGAGGCCAGCTGGAGGCCAGACTGAGTCTTGGCAATATTGATTGTTAATTTTTAAATATCATCCATGCTTTGTTGTTATTTTCTATGGAGATAAAACTAGTGGTGTAAGGGTCTTCGTAGAATAAATTGCATAATATGTAATAATTAGTTCTATGATTTCTATAATGATTTTTAAAACTTTGATTGTCTTTATCTTATTTACCAAAGTAATTGTATTTAAAGAAGCCCTAAAATAAACATAAAAAATAGATCAGGTGCACACTCTTACATGACATAGAATTGCTGCCAAAATGTGTGTGCGCGTGCGTGCGTGTGTGTGTGTGTGTGTGTGTGTGTGTGTGTGTGTGTGTATTTCTGTCTTAATAGTAAATGTCGGGCCTCCCTGGTGGCTCAGTGATTAAGCGCTGAGCTGTGGAGCTGTTGGCAGCGGCAACGCGAGTTCAAAGCCTGGCCAGGGAGATTCCCACATGGCACAGCAGACCCCTCCTGCCCCTCCCGCTGCTCCCCTCAGCAGTGTGTTTCCGTCCATCTCCTTGTGCTGCTCCCCACTCTGTCTCTGGTGAACCCTCTCACCGCCCCACACCTCTGGCCTGTACCCCAACTTGCATGCATGCATAAATAAATCTTAAAAAAATAGTATATATCATTATATACATAATATAACTTCAAAAAATATCATTGTGAACACAGTTCAAGATTTCCAAGATTTGAGTGGGAATTTGGAAGTCAACTAGTTTCAACTGGTTCATGCTCCTGGTCAAGTAAAAAAGTCCTTTACATTTCTTGCAAAGATCTTTTTTTTTTTGAAGATTTATTTATGCATACAAGAGCTGGGTTGCAGGCCAGAGGTGTGGGGGGTGAGAAGAGTCATCAGAGAAAGAGCAGAACAGGCAGATCAACTGAAGTACACTGCTGATGAGAGCAGCGGTCGAGGCAGGAGACGTCTGGTGTGCCATGTGGGAATCTCCCTGGCTGGGGATCAAATTCATGCTGCAGTGACTGAGGATAGCTTCATAGTGCTGCGACTTAACCCATTGCACCACCTGGAAGGCCCTCTCTCAAAGATCATATAACTTCCCCTTGATAAATGCGTGACAGGGGCTGACCATCTTCTACCTCTCCCTTCACTTTTAGAACATTGAATTATTCTAGAAAGTTCTGTTTCACTCTTCATCTAACATCATTCTGTCTTACACCCACTGATCATAGTTTTGTCTTTCTTTTTTTTTAATATATATTTTTATTGTTATTTATGTCTTTTACATTTTGTATTCCCCTTGGGTAGCCCACCACCAATTCACCCGTGATCCATCTCCATGGTCCCTTGTGTTCTTTTCTATTCCATTTTGTGCCCTTTTCCTTCCCTCCCCCCGCCCCGCCACCCGCTGAGTGTCTCTCTCCTATTTGGTTTCCTTATAGTCCTGTTATGAGTGAAACCATTCAATATTTTTCTCTTTCTTTCTGGCTTATTTCACTGAGTATGATCCCCTCTAATTCCATCCATGTCGCTGCAAATTGCATGTGTTTATCTTCTTTCCATGCTGAATAGTATTCCATTGTGTATATGTACCACATCTTCTTGATCCA
>PVIJ01009494.1:0-32026 GCA_004024925.1 Scalopus aquaticus | reverse complement strand
ATATGGAAGCTCCTCTTAACAAAAAGAAGGAGGTGCATGAGGGCAAGCATGGGGGGTGGCAAGGAGCTGATGGAGCTGAGGCAGAAGCCACTGGCTTTACTGGGCAGTAATCCTTGGTACATGAGTTTTATGGGTGATCCTTTTAATCTATTGTTCCTACTTTTTCTACAAAACTTATACTAGGGGGACTTAAGCCTTTTATGTCAAATTAGAAAATCTTAGAGCTATTCAAAGTCAGCAGAAGTCATATTTACCAATTCCATGCTCTTTTGACTGGATACATTACATCTTAAGAAAAAACATTGGAAGATGTATTTGAAAAGAAATTGAGTTGGAAATATAGAGAGATTAATTCACTATCATAAATTATGCTTAAATTTGTCTGTGTGTTACCTCCTGCTCTCTCTTCTTGAGAAGATTAATGAGACAATGATGTTCAGTGTTCAGTGCTTGAATGTTTGGAAGGGGAGTGCTATGCAAATGTCAACTATTAGGTTGTCCTGAGCAGCCGTGGTTGACCATAAGGTGGTTCACTTGTGTTACAATAACTGGTTTACTCTTTTGTCAAGAATTGAGTCAAGGGGATATAGCAGTGGGCAATTGACAATTTCCTTGATTACCATTTAGTGAAGAAGTAAACCAGGAATATATTATGACCTGTTAAGTTATATGAAATTTAATTAAAATCATGCCAGTATCTTTGAAAAGAAAAGATACTAATTTGATTCTTAAAACCTCCAGAAATGGGGATTTGGAGAGTACTAAGGGTTGATGAGAGTATAGCCTTGGACATTTCTATGATTTCCAATTGCTGGGGGGCGGGATTTATGGCCTGGGGAATTAGGGGAGAGCATGACCTGAGGAAAGATTGCTGAGAAAAAGTATGTCAAGTGGAGGGTGATGTAGCAGGGGATTCTAAGTTGGGATGCAACTAAGTTCTCTTTTTCTTCTGTATTCAGAAGTTTCCACTGGGTGTGAAAGTGCTGATTTTTCAAGTTGTGAAGTGATGTTCGAGATCAAGAGGTCATCCTATTCCTTCTGTGAAGGGCCAGAAATTTAGTAATTTAGAATTTGAGGCCACACATTCTCTTGTAGCAATGACTCAACTCTGCCATTGTAGCATAACTACCATCACAAGGAGTGTGTAAAGGAATGAGCATGGCTTTGTTTCAATAAAACATTGCTGATAAAAAATAGTCCGAATTTAACCTGGGGACATGGTTTACCACCTCCTGTTTTAGGCTGTCTATCGACATTTGATCATAAATCTGTATATGGAATTTGAGATGCCACTTTTTTTAATCGTTCTGCTCAGGATATAACTTCTTACTTGAATATTTTTTGAATTGCTTGAATTTTTTTTATATCATCACACTCTGTGGTGTTTCCTCTGTGATTGGATGAACAGGAGGGAGACATGTGGATCTGTGATTAACACTCTATTTCGAGTCATGTTTCCCCCCCATTAAATGTCTATGTTTAAAATATTAACAGTGGTATTATCTGTACAGTAATGGGATCGCCTGCTCGGATGGAACTTGGGAGATAGGAGGCAGTCTCATCACCTGTGAAGGTCTCTTTCATACCCAGTCCCTGTGTAGACTGTTGTTCTCTTGGCTCTTTGAGCAGAGCCAATAATCTTTCTTGCCTGGCTTGGTATGGACATTGGTGGCATGTTCTGTCTTGGCCTCGATCAGCAAATCCAGTGCTTAAATCTGGCTACTTTCCCCTTTAACACAATTCCCTTCTAATGAACATCGCTCGGGCAAAGAGAACCTGAAGAGATCTTTGAAGCCAAACCAGTGGGAAGTTTGCTCCAAGGAAAAGAATAAAACCTGGCTGTACACAGAGCAGTCTGCTGCTGTGATGGCAGACGGGGGAACTACAGACTCGGCTGCTGTAAGGGAGGCCCTTGAGCTGCTTGGACTCGCAGAGGTATTGATCAGACGGGCTTTGTTCCCGCCTCCCTTTTCTTTGGAAGGGTTATTCCAGTCCAGATGGTGGACATCTGTGAACTCACTAACAAGCAAGCAGGCGGTAGTGGTTATGGGAACTTTGCAGTTTCCAGACCTTTTTACTCAGAAAGACCCTGCTGTTTGAAATGGTTAAATCTCCTCTCAACTGGTGACAGAGGAAAAGTTTACAATGGATTATAGAGCGACACATTCTGAGCTACGGTTATGCACATGCACACACCTTGAAATGCATGTGTGTGTACCTTGATGTAGTAGTCATGGGGTGTAATGTGTTTTATTTCTTTTTTAAATATTTATATTATTTATTTACACATACAAGGGCTGGAGTGAGAGGATTCACCAGAAATGGATTGGGTGGCAGAACGGGTGGATCTAATGAAATACACTGCTGAGGGGAGCACTAGGCGAGGCAGGAGAGGTCTGCTGCACCATTTGGGTCAGCTCCCTGGCAGGGGATCGAACTCGTGCTGCAGTGGCTGCTGATAGCTTGATAGTCCTGAGACTTTAACTCCTGTGATGCCAGAGAGGTCCCCTAATATGTTTTATTTCTAAAATTATTTTTTTGAGTGCCTTGAATTATTTATCCCTATTGTTTTGTTCTTTGTAGACATGCCCGTAATACTTATAGGGTCCATGTTTCTTGATATTTCCCTTTTGAATTGGTTAGTACTTATTTTGTGGTTTGGGGCTACTTGGGATAGATGGATGGGGGACAAGAAAATAAAGTAGTATCACAACTTTCTTTATCTGCTGTGTATGCTTGTTCTCTCTACCCTGAGAGAAATCAGCAGTTCTCAGTCCATATTCTTGGTGCCTTCTGTGTCTTCCAGCAGAAAAAGTGCCCCTGCCACACTTCAGTGCCTCACAGAGTGAGTACTGAAAAGGCACATTATTATCAATTCAGTCTCTGAGACAGGTGTTCTCTGGGCAGTGATGGCAAGAGATTTCTTCCCGCTGTTTTGGATATGGTGACGGATTCAGTTAAGGATTATATTATTTGAAAAGTGAGGAAGATCTTTCTGCACAGGTTATTACATAGTAGGAAAAAAGTCCTAATCTTGCTTCAGTACCTTGGCACCTCCCCATACTTGCACACTGTGTTAACCAGACACGTGACTTGAAAAAACAAGGTAAATATCGTTGATCCTTCCTGCATTGAAAGGTGGGTACAAGGGGCTAATGAGATGATGTCTGGAAAATGCCCAGGAAAGTACATAGCATCATGAAAATAACCAGTTGTTGTGGTGGTGGTTCCCTGATGTGGGAAGGACCAGTCACATCATCCCAGCCAGGGGAAATTCAGAGTGCGTTTCCACCTCTTGAACTGTGGTTGACATTGAGAATGGCAAGTCTTTGTCTTAAGATTGAAAGTTCTTGCAGTTTATTTAGCTGAGAAACTAAGTTGGGCATCCCTTGTCCCTCCCGGCATGACCTGGGCGGTGCCAATGAGGGAGAATTCCTTCTCAGAAAATCGTGACAGTGCAATAAAGGCACGTCCAAATTCTGCTGAAAATCTCCTCTTCTCATTCTTGTTTATTTGCTTTGCAAATGAACTATTTTCCCTCAACTTAGATTTTCCTAAGTATTGCTCTGTGGTTGGATTTTTCTCTTGGAAAGCTGACCCTTAGTAATCTGAAAATAGTGACTAGAGTTTAAAAAGGAGTGTACTTTCCAGTGGTGCTGAGTGTGCATGTGTGAAGGTGTGAAGGTGCAGGCAGAAAAGAGTGAATACGTCATCGAAGGTGTAGCTGATCCTGGGTGTTGTTTCTGGGTGATCCTGGGTGACAACAGTGACGTCAGATACATTGGAGACGATGGGGCAAGGGCCTGTCTCCTGTCTGTCTGTGTTTGCTACCTTTATGTTTCCTTTAATTGTATTGAAAAATAATGTGATGAAAACTAGATCCAGAATATCAATATGGCATTTATAACCTAAAGGTGATGTTATTTTTATAAGTTGATCTTCATGTACAAGGCTTTACAGCATGATTCTGTGTGACTGTATGTACCAGTAAACTCCAAATGAAATCCAAATACAATTGCCATAGCGAATGTATATGAGTACAGAATGAATACACATATACAGTCTGATTGTGATTGGGCTAATGGGATGAGAGAATGTGGCCCGAGCCAAGTTCGACTTTGTCCAAGTCGATTCCCTTGTTTTACCTCAAGACATAGAGATAATGTAACATAGCAAATACCTCTAATACATGAGAATTCAAAACATTATAGTTAAGATTCAAGCTAGAAATTAACCCAAAAAGCAATAACGAAATGAGCAATGATTGATGGAAATCACTAAAGAGTACAGGAAATTGGCTGAATTGGCTGAACATTTTCAAAACTAGTTGTGAGTGTGAGAAGAATAAAGGATGGCAAAGAAACCATTGCTTGTATTCTTTTGAGATTTTTATTCCCAGACTGCAATTTGAAGACACACTACCCGGAAGAGATATTACAATACATAGAATGTTCCAGAGTTGGTGGAAACAGGAGTTCAGTTGTTAGTAGGACAGTTTTCCTTTAAACCAAACTCCATTGTGAAGAGGACTCTTCACCTCAGGGCTGAGCACTTTCTCACTGGGGGCCCCACCTCAGGGCCCTGGAAGACATTGGCATATCAGAGGGACTATCTTTGTGATGATGTATTTTTATCTTTACTAGACTATCCCCCCTTCAAACAGGCATTTAACTTATTTATCTCTATTTCCATTCCCCAATTAGAACAGGGTCTAGATGCTAAGAAATTCGTATGTGTTTGCTTACATGAATGAACAAGTAAAGAGAATCAGCACCATGTCAAAATAAAAATAGAGCTTCTACCACTAGACCCAAAGTAATCAAAGTGCTACTTAAATTGTGGGACTTCTGTTAAATACTCCAGAAGCAATTTATATTTTGTGAAGTATATTTAAATGAGGAAGAACCCTAGTTACCTCCTAAAATATATTCTAATTTAAAAAAAATGAGCTTAATTAGTTAATGGTTGCTAAGAGCTTTGAAGAAGAAAAGTGCTCTTTAATTACTAACTATTTCAATCCTGTTTGCCCTTTTCCATACTCTTAAGTTCTTGACATTGTTCAGCAGCCCCAGGAAGATGGCTTCGTGACTAGAAGTCCTTCCTCCCCCCTTTCTCTCTCGCTGTGCATAGAATGTATGGAATTCATTTATCTTGAAGTCGTGGGAAAGTGGAATTGTTCTGAAAAGTATTGTTTCAATGAATCTAGCAGATTTCTATGTTTTGCACTCATCTCTAGCAGTCTATATTCTGAGCCCGGTGGGGTTTCAGCATCCAGGGAATAAGATTCCCTTTTCTATTGCACCCTTGGTGTCTAACTTACCTCAACCTAGGGGTGACCCAGGCTAGCCTTTGACGATAAAATAAACCAAGGTGCAGAATAGGAGGTGCTTGCTTGGGAGGCCCTTAGTTGGAGAGTTTTACTCTCCCCCACATTCTCCTTCTGATTGTCTACTGACTTGGAAATGTTTCCATTTTACTGCACTCTGAATAAAGGGGTGGGAATCTTAGGAAATATCTCATGGAGTTTTCCAGGCTCTCAGCCAATAAATAGTAAGTAGGATGTACTCTAGATATAATCACTTGTTTTGCCTCTACTGAAAGGACTCACTAGCAGGCCACTGACTGATTGAGCCTTCTTGATATCCCATAAAAGTAAGCTATGATAACGCTAGACTCAGTTTCTCTCTAGTGCTGAGGACACCCTCTGAGGCCTGGTGGTACAGTAGGTGGTGGGATTTGGGGGTGGGAGACGGAGGCCCAGTTTGAGAGTCTAGGTATTGGCTGTTGCCAGGGCAGGGCTCTAGTCTGACCTGTTCCTCCGGCCTCTCCCTGTGTGCTGAGGGTGGGTGAGTGTCCTCGGGATTTTGGAGTTCATAGCAGCCATTGCGTGTGGGGACTTGAGCTGTTTTATAGTGGCATATTTCGTAGTGGTAGCCCTAGTGGTATTTGGCTGTGAGCCTCAGTATATGCTTATGTGTGTACAGGGATGCTTGCAAGCGTTTTGTCATTTATTAATATGCTTTTGCGACACGATGCATTTGTTTGATTTAGTTTTGAAGAAATGTGTATAGATATGAATGTGCTAATTTCATCATTCCCTCCCCATTCCCAGTTCTCACCTCCTGGTTTAGACATGAAAGTGTTTTACAGGAAAGAATCAAGGAAGCAGTGGGGCTGCTGCACATGCACTGAATTCAATTTGTAGAGCTGAGGGCAGCTGTGGGATCACTTAGAGGATGGGGTGACAGAAAGCTGTGATGATAAAAGGAGAGGCAACCATCGGAAACAATTTGTTTGTATGGGAAATGCAGAACATTTTACTAAAAACCTGTACTTAGCACTATTATCATGTTAGGGATGCAGGAGACTCTATTCCCACATCATGTTTGATTGTGTTGACAACACACCTGTGGCTTATAATCAATGACTCTGCTCTCCAGCGGTGGAGGTTCGCTTTTCAGAGAGAGAGAGACAGAATTTTAAAAATGTAAACACAGTCAGAGGAAGAGTTTCTTGGAAGAAGATGTATAAATTCAGTATTAGCATGTGACTCAGAGAGGGGATCAAGCATCTTAGTGACCAGAATTTTTTCCCTCAAAATGTGCAAGTCTCTCCCTATCCCCCCTCCTCAAAAGGTTGACCCTTAACAGAAGTAACCTTTTGTGATGGTGTAAGTGGAATCTGAGGTGTGACATGGGCCTTACGGTATCTATGTTTCAGGCTGTTCCACTTTGGAGGGAGCTTTGCAAGTAAACAGAGCCCATAAATCAACAATTTCTCAGCCGTATGTTACTAATAATAATGTATGGAAAAATTGAGAGAGGACAATATGTCACCCCATGTGGTCTTTAGTCGAGCCCTTTGACCATAATTTTGAAACTGTGTTTCTTCTGGCATACACAAACACACACACACACACACACACACACACACACACACACGCACATATCAGCAGTCAGGCTTTCCTTCTTGACTCAAAACTTCCACTCTTTGTGCTTTTTAGTGAAATGGCCCATGTTGGTTTATCTTCTGAATAATACCCTCTATTAATTCACTCCTTTAGTCATAGCTTTTGCAAGTTAAATGATGCTAAAATCTTAGCCACTATTCCATCTCCCTCCAAACAGGTGGCAGGCTTTGCAATGAGGCCAATCATTTAGGCTCAATGAGGCATATTTGATCCTGATTTAGATCATTCTTTAAAAACATGTGGAGTTTACTGGATAGAACCTATAGAGAGTGGATGAATAACTGTTTTCAAATGGATGTCTGGTTTCCAGTGAGGATATCCATTATTGGGATTTGCTTGTTTGTGTTGGAAGCCAAAAGTTGTTGAACTCTTTTCTTTAAATCTCAAGTATAGATAATATGAAGTTCATTTACTCTTTAGTAATAGACTAGGTACTTGTGACATGTTTACTTCAGTTGAGTAAGTATAAATGCTGTGTATATTCATGGACCTTTATAAAATGTTACTAATGATAGAGGAAACACGCAAGAGAGAAATCCAAGACTGTGAATTGGGCCAGCATTAGAATGCTCGGATTGGTCTTCAAAATCAAGGAAAGGAAATGATTTGCCTGTAGTGTAAATAAGGAAAAAAAAAAAAAAGAAAATAGAAAACATGTCACATCAGCCTTGAGGAAACCTTAGTAACTGCCCCAGTTGAACAGCTCAAGATTCCCTGGACCCAGGCTTCTTACAGCTCATGCCTTGGTATGCTCTGGAAAGATGTATACACAAAATATCTTGTCAGTTATGGCACTAATTTCACACAGCCTGTGGGCAGGTTTTTATGAGAGAGAGAAAGGTGAGAGGCAGAGACATGTAGGCTGTACATGGTTCTTTCTCTTTCCATATTGATTTATCTGCCACATGGGATACTTACAATGTCTAAATTTCATGGTCATCCCTGGAATTACTGACCTGATGCAAGGCTTAAAGTTGCTTAAAGGAGACGTTGGGGCTTTTAGCTCTTCTTGGTCTTTTTAGTGGTGTGTGGTTGCCTTTGGACAGAGGTGTATGTTAGCATTTTGGTTAAAAATATAGCCAGATTGGGGCCTCACTGATGGTGGTGCAAGGCTTAAGTCTCAGCACCGTGAAGCCATCACTAGCCACTGTAGCACGAGTTCGATCCCCAGCCAGGAAGCTTCCCACATGGGGTAGCAGATCTCTCCTGTTTTGCCCGCTGCTCCCCTCTGCAGTGTATTTCAGTCAGTCTGCCTATCTGCTCCCCACTCTGCCTCTGGTGAGTTTTCTCACCCCCAACCCCCCCCCCCACACTTCTGAACTACACTCCGGGTCTTTTATGCATAAATAAATCTTTATATAAAAATATATATCCAGATTTTAGCCCTATATAGGCCTGTGCATAGACTAAGAAGCACATGTGAATGACATTAGAAAGGTGATTGTCTTCTCTGTGAGATATCTAAGGCCATCAGGAGGAGGAAAAAAGTGTTAGCAGACTTGGAACTTAAGAAAACTTACAATACACATGTTAAGGATTTGCCTAAGATGAACAGAATTAGCAAACCAAACCTGCTCTATAATCTTTTTATTAATAATATATGAAAATAATGAGATGCCAGTCCTGGTTTAGCTCTTTTGAGACAATACCATTCAAATCATGTAATTAATTTTTATCATTGAGGATGAAATTTCAAATAACTCACAGAACAAGATTTTAAGAACAAATCTTTGCTTGTTTAAGATAATAGTGGACCAATGGGGAAGTCGTAAAAGTTCACTTGACAGTCTCTTCCTGATTTGGAATGTGACTTTGAGAAGTTTTTGCAGAGATATTTTCTCCCAATTTAGTGGGATTATAGTGGTCCTTGGTTTAGTACCCCCGCCATTTTTGGATGGTGGTGCAAAAATGACCCAGTAGGTAAAGCCAGTTTACTTATGAGGCAACTGAGACATTCTGCGGAGTTATCATAAATGTAACTGGGAATGCCAGGTTAGATCCAAACACTCTGGAAAAAAACTTTTGAGGTCAGGAAGATGATTGGGGTGTTAAATTGGTGAAACCGATGGTAAAGGCAGTTAGTGCTGTAGAATTTTAGAGGAAAATGGAAGATTCCTAGTCCTTTAGAAGCATTAATGTGGGAACAGCTTTGTATTTTAGTCCAGAAGACCTAGATTCTGAAGCTCACTAGGCCATTGGCTATGGTTTTGGCCTTTCCCACTTGAGTTTCCTTTCCTTTATTTGTAGAAAGTGGGCAAGAATGAAATTGTTACAAGGTGCTAAATAAAAAATAAATCTGAATTATACTGAAATGCTTTATCATCTCAGTTTTATCTTTTTCTCAGAAAGAACATTCTGACCCTGAATTGGAGGAATATTTGCTGTAATGGCATGTCATACAAATACCAGTTAAAAGGTACAGAAGTCACATTGTGGCACTAAATATGAATAAATGAAACCGTCCTAATTCATCAAGACTTTAAGCTACACAGTAAGTTTCAATGAAGGAGATAGCGGGATCAGTCCATTTGTCTCCCAAGATGTCCATTTTGTGGTCAGTTGTAGATTGAGGACACAACTAGTAGGCTGGTTCTGTGTGTGTTTGTGTGTGTGTGTGTGTGCGCATGCACATGCAGGTACACTCACAACTCTCTTAGCAGACAGAAAACTCTGTGCTTAAAACAAACTAAATTGTTTTCATTCCCTCAGCATTCCCAACAGTTGCTGATGGGCTTTTGCCTTTGGGCTTGTTCCCCAAGGGATGTTCCCTTTCTCATCTTTTTCTCAGGTCATTTATCCATTTATTGACTTTCTCTGCATCCATTTAGTGAATATCTGCTATGGTTACCATTCAGACATGTTACATATATCATCATTAATTATATATCTTGCTGTCCTCTCAGTACTTAGCACATACCTTAAATAGATGCATACTGTTAACATTTATTAGAGTAAATTAGGCTGTGTGCACAGCTGCATACAAAGGTGCAAATATATGAAAGTTGAGGGGGAGAAGGAAGAGCCTGGTGCACATAAAAGCAGTGTAAAGCCATCCAGACAATGCCTGGAGCATTCAGGCACTCAGATCAGACCAGGGTAGCAACAGGAGCGGCCCTGATAACCTCCCATTGTTCCCCTTCGCAGGTGTCATTAATGGAAGACAATCTCTTTCTTTAGGCATAAAATCCTATTGAGAAAAGAGCTGACTGTTACTGCAATGTTCTTTGAGTGAGCAATTTTACTTAAGGACATTTTATAAACAAGTGCTTAACTTCAGCTTTTTTTTTTTCTCTAATTGGTCTAAATGTGAAATTAAATTAGCTGCTGATGAATAGTTCCTGTGCTGTTAAAATTATGATTTTTTTCTAGAAGAGAGGATCTAGCATACATTACTATCCTGAGCATTTTCCATTCAAAACTTTAATGGATCACTTAGAGATATGCCCAGTTTGTCTTTTCTTAATGTGACAAGTAAAATGCACATCAGCTTGTGCTCAGAGATGTTTATTTATGAAGCTTCTACAGGTTAACATGCCCTTAAGTAATTTTTCTTGTGAATTTCTAGGAATGACCATGGGCTGCCACACTGCTATTTTGATCATTACTGGTAAGCTCTTTAAAAAGCCAGAGCAGCGCTGGTGATTCATCCTCAACCATTTAGATCTGCTTGTCTTTTATCTTAAGCTCAGGAGACTGGATTCAAGCATATTCACCTTCCTTTAAAGAGTAAAAGCAGAATCTTTGACACCCTAACATTTTCTCGTAGCAACTGCAAAAGCCAAAATACTGCCAAATATGACAAAACCCTCACAATCAGTATAGGCATTTCTTTTCATTTTTCTGGTTATCTGAAATTCCACAGTATTTGAAATCTAGACTTCTGGCATCTGGATTTACATTAGATTGTAGCAGGTTCCAAGATATCATAATAAATGTCAAAGTAATAGATTAACTGGGGACTCCTGATGAATTTAAATGAGTAGACCTAAGATCTGAGACCTAAGACTCATGCTCATGTAGGAAGGTAAATGTCCTTACTTAATTTCATAATTATATCACTGGAAATAATTAACTAAACTTGGTTAGAAATGGAGAGTGTCACAAAGCATAAATATCATTGAAGACCATATGAGAAGAAAAGATTCCAAAACTTCACAGAGAAGATTCAGAAAAGTGAGCTTATGGTATGACTTAAGCATCTTTTAATTTTAATTCAATGAAACTTTCTATTGAATACCTATTGTATACTGACATTACCTATACATTATGATAGACAAATGCATACAATGAATCCTGCCCTGAAAGAAATTCCATCTCATTGGTGAGGCAAGATAATAAACCATGATATAGTTAGAGACAAAGAGGACGGCATAGCTACATATCTGTGTACTACTTTTAACAAGAAATGTCACAGGATTTTTGATACCTTCTTTTTCTCTTCAAAGAGGACTTCAAATTTCCTTTCTGTCACTGGAGTATATTTATATATATGTATATAAATCATACATAGAATTTTAAAGGAATGTCCATTGCCTAGTGAGGATTCAGGTGTCATGAATGAAGCTTCGACATCCAAAAGATCTGGTTTTAAATCCTGTCTCAACGGCTTATGTTCTCTGTGGTCTCAGAGTAGTTATTTAATCTGGGAGCTTTCACTCATTGAAGTATTCACTAGTGGAAAATCCTTATGACCAAGTATTTAATTTGTTCTGTTGTTCAACACTCTCATTTGGATCTGCTGCCATGCTTGTTATGATTGTTTTCAGCTCTAATTATTATTAAAGGTAATGGCCCTTTAATACAATCTCCCAGCTGCAGAAATTGCATTTAATATTTTGTGCATCAGTTAGTGGCAAAGGTCTTTCTAGTAATTTTATTATCTTTCTTCTACTCCTTGTGGGGTAGGGAATGAGCCATTAATGCAAGTCTGAAGAGTTTGTTTCTAACCCCATTTCTATTACTAGGTCTCTGGATAATCTTGGACAGTTATTCTTATCAACTTCTGCTGGTGTCTTTAAATAAAAATGCGACTGCTTGACTGGGGAGATGCTGAGTTCTGTGAGGTGAAAATACTTAAGATTCCCTTTAGCTTTGAGATCTTCCATGACTAAAATGTGTGTGTGTGTGTGTGTGTGTGTGTGTGTGTGTGTGTGTGTGTGTGTGTGTGTAGGAGTTGGGTGGTGCAGATTTAGGTCCTGATGCGAATCTCTGGAGGAGGCGTGGCATAGAGAGAAGCAAAGCTTTGAGAAACAGGTCTGATGTGGTTATGAGTCCTAAGCTTGAGCTAAGTGATTTAGCCTCTCTGAGGTTTAGTCTGCCCGCCTGTGAGATGTGGTGAGAGCAGCATTTCCACTGTACCTGCAGCAGAAGACGAATAGAAGACTTTCCTGTAGCCTCTTTCAGTTTGGATGAACCCACCGCAGTGCTCACCAGACTTGAAGGAGCTGTTCTAAAGCAAAATACCTGCATTAGAGAACATATTCAGATCAATTTTTTTTTCAAAAAAGATATTCACAAAGGACAACTTGGCATTGTAACCTTTGCTAGCAGCTTGAATGCAAGGTATTAATTAGACAAGGAAGAAGGGGGGGCACTAATTATTTCTTAAGTGGAGTAATTAGTGTTGCTGAATTCATAAGTTTAAGGGCTTCATTAAGAAAAAAATATCAAATCATGTTTGAAATGTGGTGATATGACTGTGAAATTATAAAATTCTTCTTGAAGACTGTACTTTAATCCTATGGTAATTGAGAAATTTCTGTTTTAGGCAGTTTGGGTTTACTTAAGGAGCAGGTGGTATTGAAGTCAGTGTAACATTGTAGAAAGGAGGAATTTTCAGGATCTAGGGGAGAAACCTGTTATGCTGAAATCAAACTTTATCAAGTACTGTACTATATCTAAGAATAAAGTGTCTGGGCAGCCGAGTTACATATATTTCACTGGGCACAGTGTATAAATTCAGCATCAGTGCAGCTCTGATTATATAAACAGAACTCAAGAACTTGATTAGGCTGGATCTGGCCCTCCTATGCCCTTTTTTTTTTTTTTTTTAGATTTATTTATGCATACAAGCTGCCAGAGGCCAGAGGTACAGGCCAGAGGCATGGGGCAGTAGAGGGTTCACAGGAGACAGAGCAGCGGGGAGCAGAACAGGCAGATCGACAGAAACACACTGATGAGGGGAGCAGCAGGCAAGGCAGGAGAGGTCTGCCGCCAAGTGGGAATCTCCCCGGCTGGGCATCGAACTCGCGTCGCAGATGCCGACAGCTCCACAGCGCAGCGCTTAACCGGGGCGCCACCAAGGAGGCCCTCCTTTTGCCTTTTTTATGTGCTCAATAATATCAAACATCAGTCCTGCCCTTGATGCGATTCCAGGACTGGCTTCACATCCTTGTTCCAGCGCTGAAGAGTTCAGTCCCGGGTGGAGGCGTCCATGTGCCAACAGAAGTTGGGGCAGTATTTGCAGATTCTCAACCTCATTTGCCTTGGCTTTGAAGGTCTGCTTTACCTGGGCTTTATGTTTTTTGTCTCTTTTCTGCCTTGCCAGCTCATTCTTTGGACTTCCTGATTTTTATGTTAATGTTATTCTCATATCATGGTGGCAAGATAGTTTGAGGAGACTCAAACAAAATGTTAAAAATTGCCAGAATTATACCTTAGATATATGCAGTAAGAATGTGGGGCAGAGTTAAAAAAAATGAAGTGTGATACAATTCAAACATTTTAGAATAGAGCTGTTTTCCCAGCCCATCCTCTTTGGGGTCCTGTTAGGGTCACCTGCCTCTGGACAAGGACCTCAGTGGACTCACTGAGCCAGCATGCTCCTGCTGACACCCGGGGACTGCCGCAGTCACTCTGTTCCGTAGATAATCACATTCAGATAGAAAAATATGAGTAGGAAATATATGTGGGTTTTTTTGTGTTTGATTCTCATAAGCTACAAAGTCACTAGATGAAAGAGATAAATAAACGTACACCATGATCTATGTGCTATAATAAAAGTATTTTCAAAACACTGAGAAAGTCAGAATAGAGCTGTGACTTTCAAACTTCTTTTGGCTGTGACCCACATATATTTGAAACAAAAAGTTCTCAAAGGCAGTTTTTACCCTAACTAAATACAATCACTGATAATTTATGTCCATTCTATTATCTAATTTTAAAATTCATGTTATGAACCAGTACATTGATTTAAAGAATCTTTAATGGATCACATTCTACAGTTTGGGCCTCCTGGCAGCTATGCAGGATGCTGGATTTTTGAACACTTCCTGGAAGAAGTGTGGAAAAGGTTTAGTAAAAGAGGTAAATTCTCCCTTCCTCTTAAAGTAATAAATCTAATAATGTGAAAGTAGAAAATTGAGAGAAGCACATTGACTTTGAGGGAATCAAGCTCAAGTGCAATGACAGGGGCCAAAATATCATAGCACTTGTTTACCACACTGAACATTTTTAACTTAATCTTGTAAGTGACAAAGAACCTTCAAAGTGCCTTAAGCAGGAAAGTGCCATAATCAGATTTCCATTTTAGAGAGAACATTCTGGTAAAATATATAGGACAGATTTTACTAAGATAAAACTGGAGTCAGAGAGACAGTTTGAGGACTATTTCAAGTATTCAGGTCAGAAAGTTTCTGGAAGTGAACCAATATTCTGGTGTTGGCGTGGCAATGGTGACAAATTAGAGACATATTTTAGAGATAGCCAACAATGACCAATTTTACCTGCAGAGCGTAGCAATGAAGAAATGGAGAGTGATAACCTGATTTCTGTCTTGGATCTGTGGGTAGATTGATGGTGATTTTACTGGAGATGGGAAGCACAAGAGACATTGAATAAGAATTGTAGACTAGATTCTGTTTTTATTTAACATGGTATCTAGATAATGGAATAGGAGGCAAATCCAGTGGTAAGAATCAGCTTGACACCTAAACTTCTGCTGTTTACTCATATAATGTTTGTCACTCATCATGATAACAAAATAGCATTCTCATGTATTAAAAATTCTGCACAAATGGTGTTAGATTTTTTCATGATATCCTGCCGTGATATCATTGCATCAACATTTATTTACTCATTTCCCTAGTTTTGCCTAGTTTATTCTCAGTTCTACATTATTAGACTTGAAACTGCAATGAAAATCTTTGTGCTAGATTCTTTTTACCCCTTATCCATTACTTAGAATAGATTCCCAAAGATATAATTCTTTAATTAAAAAAAAGAACATATTATAAGCTCTTGATAGGTACCAGTGAATGATTCTCCAGAAATGTGTCAGTTGATTGCCTATTCCAAGGTTATAGTAATATCCATTTCACCATATTTTATACCATAATAGGTAAAACAGTCAGGTGAAGAATGCTGTCATGTTTTAACTTGTGTGTCACTTATTATTGGAGAGAATAATGAATGAGCTTATATTACCGTTTTTATGATTTCAGAGAATTGTACTTCTGTGTTGTATTTTGTCAATTATTTTTCTATTTTTATCATGTTTTTTATTTAATTGAATTTTATGTTTACTATATGACATTTTTTAGACATTAAGGATTATATTTGTCATATTAGTGTCAAATAGATTTCTAACTTTTCTCTCTAGGCTTTTATTTTTCTTTGTTCTATTTTTATAATAAAGAACTTTACATTCATGTGAGGCAAAAAAAAAATCATTTACTGAACTTATACTTAGAAAGTATTACTTTATTCAAGAATTTCCCTCTCTCTAAAATCTTCATTTTACTGATTTCTCTGTGTGTCTCATGATTGTTGTGATTTTTCTTCTTTCTCTCTTCAATCTGGAGTTTATATTGTCTAACATTATTTCCAACTACATTGCCTTGCCTAACTTCCCCTAATCATATGCTACATCACCCAGGCAGTGTCTCCAGGGTTCTAAACATTTACCACAGAATTTTTCACCCCAGGGAATTTTTTTCTGGGTTCTCTTTCATTTTGTAATGGCACCAGCTCATTTTTCCACATGTGTCTTGGCAAGTCTTGTCTATAATACGCAGAATTTCCTACAAGAATGTCTCTTCTGATCGATTGAAGTTCCCCTACCCCTTATGATTTGTTCCTTACTCACAAATTTACTTAGATTGCTATATTTTAAAAATGTTAACATTGTAAGGAATTATTATGTTTACTTGAAAGTTCTTTTATCAGTTAGGCATATGTTTCTTATGACTGGGATCTGCATGACTGCATTATTTCACTGAGCACAATCCCTTCTATCTCCATCCATGTTTCTGCAAATGTCATGAAGTTATCTTTTTGATTGCTGAATAATATTTCACTATCTATCTATCTATATATCTACACACACACACACACACACACACACACACACACACACACACCATATCTTCTTGATCCAGTCATCTATTTTTGGGCATTTTGGTTGTTTCCATATCTTAGATATTGTAAATACCACTGCAATAAACATAGGAGTGCAGTTGCTGGGTCATATGGTAGCTCCATTTTTAGAAGTTTGAAGGCCCTCCACACAACTTTCTATAGTGGTTGGACCAGTTTGCATTACCATCTGCAGTGTAAGAGATTTCCTTTTCTCCACATCCTTGCCAGCATTTGTTGTTGCCAGTTTTTTTTTAATAAGGGCCATTCTCAGTGGTGTGAGGTGATATATCATTGAGGTTTGATTTGCACTTCCCTGATTATAAGTGATGTTGAACATTTTTTCATATACCTGTTGGCAATTTGCATTTCCTCTTTGGGCAAAGAACTAATTTAATTAATGGGTCCTCTAAATAATACCTTTGCACATCAGTTCTCACACAGTGAAAGAACACACAGCTGTAGCTTAGAGGCCGTGAGAACCAGAGGATTTTTAGAGAAGCTCAGATGCCTTCTAGAGTGATAGTATGTAGAACAAAAGAAAATTAAATGTAAATGATTCAGAACCATTGCTTAAATTTACATGAAAAAGTACATGTAGAAGTGAAAGGAGAATGCCCTTTATTGGGAGTTCTGTTTGCTTGCCCCAAGGGAGCTGATGCAGAGGATGGAATAAGCAGTCCATGTTCATTTGGAAATTATGAGCATGTTGAACAGCTCATGCTTTCTCAGTTTCTGAAGTAGCCTCCACCCCAGAAAAACCATTCTGTGTATATATATAAAAAAAAAAAAACAACAGAGGATGAAGTGACTCTATGTAGTCCCACATTATCATTAATTAGTAGTAGTGTTTTCCTGGGGTGTAAATTCCTTGAGCTTAGAAACTTGAGTCTAAATTCTAACCTGACTACTTACTAAATTAATAAATGTTTTTTTCTCTGAAATAATTCTAGTCAGTGCATAAGAGTTTTATATTCAAATATTGTTCGGTGGTGCACAGTTTAACTGTTTTATTAGTAGACATGAACTTTAGTATATTGTGTCAGAGATAATGCTGGGTAAGTATGATGTGTAGGTGTAGATATATATATATGCACTAATGTAGAAATACATGCATAAATGATTCTTTTCTTTCTCCTCACAAACTTGAGGTGTTTTTAGATACCTGGATCTGAACATAATACTAGCTTACTTTAATAATGGCATCTTTCCAGTTCACAGATGAGATAGGAGAGCCTGGGGGAACGGAAATAACTTTCCAGATGGCAGAACAGAATACAGATCCAAGAGAGACTGAGATGCTATTGTAGAATACCTCCTAAGTGACAGATTACTTAACAACGGTGGTAGTATAGAGGGTGTTTCCCATACTCAAAAGACCAGTATTCAGTCCCATTCTAGCATCTTAACAGGGACTGCTTTCAGTTTTGCCCTCAAAAATGGATTTCAATTTAGGCCCTGTGATGGGAAGTCACTGGGGAATTTTGATAATCCTCATATTAGTTTTTCAATCAGTAAATTATGTTTTTTTTCTTGAGTAATATTCCCCTAGTCATTTATTTTCATTCCTCTTCCATTGGTCCAGCAGGCCTTTTGTGAGCATAATGAGTTTTGAAAGAAATGGAGTGATATATTAATTAACCAAGCTAATTAGCCTGAAGAGCCTAGATTTTTCAAACCCCAAAGTGTATACATTATTTCTGGAAATATGTGTTGGGAGATGTTGGTTGAGCTGGTTTAGGCAGTGGGAAAGGCAGCCAAGCAATACTTAGCACAAGAAACAACTCTCAGTTTTAGAAATTATGGAAAGAAATTGTTGGGAATTAAATTCTCATTGTCCAGTTTTGTTTTTCATGTATAATTTCTTATGTGTCCAAAATGGACACATGACTTTTGCACATTGTACAACATGTACCACATAGCAATAGTAGACTTTCATGCTAACCGCAGTGTCCTCACGGAAACTAGCTCTCCAGTTTAATACAGAGCACAAATACCATTTGGGGAATGACTGGTTTTTGATGCCATAAGTTGAAGTTAATTAAAAGCCAGTAGGTTAACTTCAACTGAAAAATAGAATGAAGCAGAAAATGAAGAGTAACTAGGGCCAGATGTATGGTAAATGGCATGAGATTCAGCTGAAACCGTCTTCCTCATGTTTTCTAAAGAGCCCTATCAATTAACATAGATGTCCAGAAAGAAAATCCTTAATTTGCAAGAACAATTGATAATAATCTTAGCTCTGTTTAACATACTAAGCAATGACTTAGTGTCTTCCAGCTGACATCTCATTGTCCACTAGCAGCCTGCTTTCTGTGATGGAACTTGAAGTTGTGTAAATGATGGTTACATGATAAATCTCAGGGCAAGGGATGAATGACAATGTTGGGAAGGACAGGCATCTGTGGAATTATAGGAGATCACATAGGAGTTCTAGATTTCTCAGCCTCTTCTCTGCCTAAGAGCAGTGTATTTCAGTTTCCACTTCTGTTAAAGCTGCTGGAGTCTCCTCAAATCCTTGCTAGGTACTTGCCTGCAACCATCACCAGCAGCAAGAACACCCTGGGGCAGAAGCTCCTTTGTGACCTTTCCAGTGCATGGAATGGCAGAGCCATTTCATTCTGGTCTCATTTGAGTCCATTTGCATCCGCATGTCTCTCTGACATTCCATAGCTATGGATGAGACCCTAATAGGTTACATCCAAAAGGACTCTTTTTCTTTTATGTTTATTTTACATGTGAAAATAGTACATTTTGTACAGATTCACCTGATATGTAGCTTTAAAAGGTAAAGCTTTTGTTCCCCGTACTAATCATGCTCCATGTCCAGAGTTGATTCTTGGCAACCCTGGTGTGGGCACATCCCAGGGTGCAGCATCTTCTGTGAGAGGCTCTCCAAGGTGCTGCTCCTCTGGTGTTGCCAGACATTAGAAACTGGAATAATAGGCACATCTGTGGAGTAAGTAGGGTCTTTGGATCCCTATCTTATTTGTGTCACCAATTTGTTTTGTGACTTTGGGTGGGACATTTCACTTCCCGGTTATTTTAGATAATTGGGGCAGCTGGAGAAGACAGCTTTTTATGTGCTAGGAGTGAGCATTGGGAAAGAGGATTTTGTGGTCTCTTCCTGTCCTAAAATCTCTAAATGTGTTGTGCATCTTCCTGGCAACTGCGTGTTTGGCACTGACAGTCCATAAACCAGAGTGCCGGCACACAGTCCTCCAGATTCAGTGATCTGACAAGAGGATTGATTTTTGACTTAGTATTTGGGTTTTGCCAAATTACCATTTCTGGGTTGCAAATTAAACTCCCACTACAGAAGTGTTCTCTCACTGAAATCCATACTGCATTTCGCATGGCTATCCCCAGTATCTTCAGAGTGTGTGAAAACTGCCCCTTGGTAGAAGCATTTCAGTGACACTCTTTCTGGGGCTGTCAGAATTGTGTCAGCTTGGAGCAGGTGAACCAAAGAAGGAAAGGAGGAGCTACCCTCTGGGCTTTTTTTCCTTCAAGGACCTCATGTTCTACATTTAGAGGTCTTCCTCAGCACTTGTAAACAACATGTAGAGTGCAAGTGTTATAGATTCCCAGCACTGTGAGCTTTGTGTTCGTCTACATGTGACCTACAGGGAAGAACTAACAACAGTTTGGGATAGAAGCCCAAGTGCATTTGGGCCATCTTGGGGCAAGAATGTCTCCACATAATGGGAGTTTAGTGAGGCTGATAATTAACAGTCAGATGTCTTTTAGGAGTGAGGGCAAGAAAAGGGGAGGGAGGAAGAGTGAGAACAGGCATCTGTAATAAGCTGTCATTTCCTGGCTATTAATTATGAACACTTTGCACAGAAGACCATAACACCACCCTGACGCCTGTGTTCTTCCAGAAATGTCTGGTGTCTGATTGTGTCCACGCAGGGTTAGCCCACCTGAGGAGTCTCTCAGTTTCTATTTCATCTGTTGATTAATCCATTTTTGCAGTATTTCATTACCAGAGGGCAGTTTGACCTTTGGAAATGATGAGATATTTTGGGTTGACAATGATGGGGAAAGTCCTACTTTAGGGGTGCCATGTAAAATATGGGGCACCCAGTTAAATTTGAATTTTTTTTATATATATTGAGTCATTATTAGTATACGCATACCACAAATTTTGCATAAGATACATGTATACTGATGTATGTATTTTATCTGAAACTTAAATTTAACTGGAAATCCTGCATTTCTATTTGCTAAACCTCACAGCCCTCTGCTATTGAGATCTGATGGCTAGAGTCTAGGGGATCCCAATAAACATCCTAAGAAGGACTGGCAAAAAAGACTTAATTTTGCCCAGCTTGTCAACAGTGGTGAGGTTGGGAAGCCCCGAACTGTTGTAATACCTTCTATGATAACACGGTCAATAGTCACTCAAAATAGAGTATGGAATTTCACTAAGACGATGGGAAACCTACAAAGGAACTCCTGTCATGAGCATAACATTTGCAACTAGACACACACTAATTTGGCAGAACATAAATAATAGGTCTAAATGAGTTTTCTTGATGGATCACTGAGCCTTAAGAAGCGGGAGCACATTCCTGGGTCCTCCACCGTTTGGTCAATTTCATAGTCAGGGAGCCTCTTCCTTTAACAAATTATATAGCTAATTAATGCTGAATTTTGATGGATTCAGTGAATAAAAATAAAAACTTGCAAGCATCAAGGGGCTATCAAGTGCTCAACTCTGGGCTAGCCACTTCATTCATATTGCTGCCAGCCCAACAGAGGAGATTACTGTCTCCATTTTTTCCTACGGAGAAACTGAGACCCAAGTTATAATGTGCCCTCAGGCATACCCTAGTAAGTGTCAGGATGATTGTGGTCCAGGATGTTTTGCTTCCCAAATTTCTACCCTTTCTCATCAGAAACAAGAACTCTGGCAGTAAAATATCTCTAACAGGGTAAAGAGTCCTCTCTCTGTGAGCCTCCTGTGTCAGATTTTCAAGTTGGCTCTGCAGCAGACTTTTCTCTCATGAATTTATTTCTGTTCACTCCCTGTTTCTCAGTAGCTGAACAGTGACTGCAGATCATTTTGGAGGTAGGTGGATCTATTTCCAAAACTCTACCTGCTGGGAGACACCCCCCTAACTTTTCTTGCTGTTTCTATCACTCATCTGGTGAGCACACCAGGGTGGTTATGGGAGGAGCAGCTGTGACAGTGCAGTGCTCCCAGGGGGCCTGGCAGAGTCTGGCCCTGCACAAAGCATCCATTGGACTTTTCTCCTGCAAGTACTTAAAACGAAGACATTTGCAAATAGTTTATTTTAAATCTGTGGATAAGATTTCATACTGATCGATTGCATTTTCTGATGGGTGAAATGATTTCTGTCCTTCGTGCCATTGCATCTTCATGTCTGGCAGAGTCCCAGGTTGGCATCTGCTCGTCAACATGTGGACTAAGAGTGCAGGGAGCTCCGAGCAGGTTTGAGCCCTCTTGGACTGGTGGGAAGAGAAAAGCAGCATCCTGAGTCCTGGCAGTTGCTTAGTGGCCCGGAATCATCATCACATGTCACATTAAGCAAAATATTCGTTATTCTGTATATCCTTCTATTCCCTGACTTGCTGAAGTCAGGCATTGACAAGTTATATCCAGCATTGTGTTTCACAGCATAGCTGTGTCTCACACACAGCAAAAACAGTGTCTTAGCAACTACAGTTATACAGCCTATTTTGTGGACATTTGTCCTTCTCACAGAAATTTACCATCTTTTTGCTTTTTAGCTTGGTGTACGAGTAGATCTCTGTGTACGAGTGTGTACATGTACACACTTACGTTTGTACTCTGAGCCATTCATGCATATCTATATATTTGATGTTATTTGATTCTCAAACCAGAATTAGAAAGTAATGTCTCGATCTTGCTGATGTCAGAACGGAAGCTCAGGGATGTTAGCTAAAATCTCAAGCTCTGGTTTAGAAGTGACAGTCAACTTGTCAGCTTGACTTTTCCAGAGATTTTTCTTCCCTGCTGCAGCATGAATGGACCATTATCAGGACTCTAATTTTGTCTCACTAGTATAGTTCTCTTTAAAATAAGATTGTATTTATTCAAACACACAAATAGGCAGTAAAGACACATCCAAATCTGTTTCTTTCCCCTTCCCGATTCTGGATCCTCTAACTTAAACATATAGTTTGAAAACATTGAAAGATGTTGAGAATTTGTTTGACTAGAGGCAGAAGGTTTGAGCATGAGAATAAAGGACCAAATAGGGATAAGGAATTCAGACTTGCATTTCTTTCTGAAATGTGAATATAAGCTACCATGATCTGCTTGCTTTGATCACTAATTGTCAATGTTCCCATCTTGCCATATTAAGAGTAGCTTATAGATTTAATTTGAAAGGGCCAGAGGAGAGCAAAATACTTAGGTAATTTACAGAGCACTACAGTCAAACTTTAACAGGCACCGTATTACAATTGAGCTCAGTATCACAATTAAGCAGCTCTGCTCCTTTTGGGCTTATCCCTGGATCTCTTGGGGGTAGGTAACTGGAAATATACTTAGTCTGCTTGTGCTACCATACAACCATGCTGCCTTTTTACCATCTCTCTGGAAAGTGACTTACAGATGCATGACTGGGGAAAGTGTTGGGGACTGCTCCACTGAGACAGCTAATGTCAGGCACAAATCTGTATATCAGCTTTAAAGCTGCCAAGATGGTGCTATGTGTCAACTATTCAACTCCCAGAATTCTTGGCACAAACACCAGTAAGTCAAAATCAAATCTGCTTTATGAGGCATGCAGATTGCCTGCCTGTTAGGCACACATGCTCATTCAGTTATGTGTGAATAAAGACCCTCTTGGTCTATTAATTATGCTTCGGAATCAACCTGAAGCTCTAGGTGAGTGGTTGGTAGAAGGTGGGTAGATGGGTAATAGAATAATGTAGTGTGACTGTCTTGGGGTTTTTGATATGGGAGGTAGACATGGACATATGGCAATGTTCATGCTAATAACAGAAAGTCTTACATCTGTGCCATAAGGATGGCAGTTGCATGAGTCATTATAATGTTAAAAAAATAATAACTCAACCAATTAGGAAGCTTGGATGTTACATCTCTTCCACATGTTGATGCTATTAACAGGATGGCTGCACATGAGGCCTGATGGAAATATTATAGTCAAGACTAAGATTTATGGTTGCAGGTAGTAACTAAAAGTAATAAATGATTAGTATATGCATAAGACCAGTTCACATTCACCCACACCCAGTGCAAATTGATGAAAGGAGAACAAAAACTTTGTTTTAATAGGCAATTTAATAATAAGAGTTTGTTGTTTTGTGTATGGCAGGAATGTCTTCTTACAATACTGCTCTCGTCTGTGGCTCCATGCTGCACTTGTTGATAGGACATTGTTTAATCCGTTTGTTCCATTTATTCCAAGAACAATGATGTTTGTTTTGTTTATAGAAATAGAGAAAGAGCCAAAAATAAAACTGTAAGATGGAAAGACCATAAAGTTGACTTCCATTTCAAATCTACTTCTGGATTAGAATCAAACTGTACTGTGTGCTATAATCATGAAGCTCTTCCTTTAGGATCTTCTAGTCGTATACTGCTGTTTTGATGTTTCTCTGCAGTGGAGGCTGTTTGCCGTTCATTTAGTTCTCCACGGGCCCGTCATAAACAGTCATAGACAAAATTGATGAAATTAGTCTTTGTTCCAGCTTCTTCTCTCTTGTCCCTGCAACTCCAGTCAGGATATTTGCTCTAAATTGAGATGTGTGGTTCTGATTAAGTCATTTCCACTCTGAACCTCAACATTCTTATCTATTAAACGAGAGGGATGACTTGCTATTTGTAGCAGAGATGCATTCTATTAGTGATTCTTAACCTGGACAGTGTAGAAAAAAAATAAATGCAGTTGTGATTTGGAAAAACATTTCAGATGGTCCTAAAATATCCATCCATGAATGATTCAAATCAGTGCTTCTTAGGGTATGCGTCCACCTGGAAACTTGTTTGAGTGGGAATATTCAAAATTTTTCCATATGAACTCATGGTGGTGACTTCAGACAGCCTCCCTTCCCCCACCAAACAACCTACCAAATCACAACAAACAGAAATGTTTTACTCTTGGATAGTGGGGGAAAGCCATATGTGCTTATGTTGGTTCCTTAAATCCATGGCATATTTCTCAATTCATACCATACTTCTTTTATGCCGTGGAGATCTGAGCCTGTTGTTCATTTCAAGGAAGTCATCAAAAATATTCTCACTGACTAATTTCAGCACCTTTTATAAGACTATTAGTTAAAAACAACAGATTCATCCTGAGAAGCTCATCTTTAAGCCTTACCATCAGAAAGACCTGGCCCTAATAGAACTCTACTCGCAATATATATGACCGCATCTTCCTACTGCTGTGTTGATAACATAGCCTTCAGGTTTCAATTACATGGATGTTGTTTGCAACCTGTTTAGAATTATTCTCCTTACCTTGTCCAACTTTTCAAAAAAGCCAGAGTCCATGCCCATCAGACTCTTGAGGCCAGGCCCTTAGGGATTCTTTCCTGCAGCTTTCCAGACCCTCATGCTAATGATGTACACCTGTGCTAGGCTAGCTCCAACTGCCTGTTTCCTGGTGAACCCCAGTTTTCAGGGAAACTCAAGGAGCCCTAATACTATAGGTTTTTAGCCTAAGGTTTATGCCAGACCCACTGGCATCAAAGAGAGGTCAGCTAAAATGAGCTATTGCAATGAAGATTTGTCTGAAAAATAGTTAACAGAAAACTTTGAGAGCTGCAGGGGTGTCTGACAGATTGGCATCTCACTTTGAGGAAGAGACTGTCCTCCCTTCCAATTGCCAGACACACAGCCTGCGGCTAAGTCGTCAGAAATAAAATAAACAGGGAAACAGGAGAGGGAAAATAGTACCCTATAACATCCATCAAGTGTGAGCCAGAGCTACTGATGCCGTTAAATAGACAACAATCCTTTGTGTTTATTTTCTCTTCACTGAGGTTGCCAGCTGGAGCTTCAGAGGACTGACGCCACAATTAGAGGCAGGCGAGTTCTGGAGGAGCACTGTAAAATCCAGAGCAAAGCAGAGTATTTGGATGTTTAGATTGAAATTTACTGTTGGCTAGGAAAGGGGTATTTATTGTGTCTGAAGACAATCATACTATTTTCCTCCAGACAATTATGGTCACAGAGCTGCTCAAATGAACAGCAAGCTGTTCCAGTTAGAAAGGACCAAGGCTGTGCCAGCAGCATTGCTGGCGTGCGGGCTGCGGTTCTGCGTGGCTAGGTGGGCTGTGAGTTCTAACTGCTATCGTTAAAAGAATGAAGTGACTTCTATGCTATTTCAGGATTAAGGACATGAGTCCTTTAGTGCCTTCACAAAAACTGCAGATTCACAGGCCCGAATGCAATCAGGAGAGGATTTGCCAAACGGCGTGGCCCGCTTACAAGGACATGAACTCTTTGTGCAAAGACAGGAGATCAGTGTCAAGTTGAGAAGCCAACAGACTTTTCTGGGTTCTCTATGCAGCTCATTCTGGGCCAAGGGTGCTCTTCCTGTGATTCTAGCAAATCAAAAGCCAAGTTATCCTCCCAGATTTTGGGTGTCTCCTCTGTTATGGATCATTTAGCTCCTTGTGAGCTCGGAGTTGTTTCCCGCCCGCCCCCCATCATCTACACTGATTCCTACCTGGAAATCTCTTTTATTCTTTAATGCAATCTATCCTACAATCTGGAGCTCTTGGTCTCCCACATTGGATAGGTAACATTCCTAAACCCTTGCAAAAGGCCACAGAAGTCAGGGTATACCTCTCACTGGGCCATCCAGTGATGGATATCTAATTATCCAGTAGGAAGAAGCCAGCTTCTGTGTATTCTGGAGGAGGGGCGGTGTTTCCTTGATGGGCCCAGGAATCAGACCCTCTTAAATACAATCACCAGTATGGGAAGTGGTAGGTTCATACAAATTGGGAAGCCATATTGTGGTTCCTTATTTATTCACCTTTAAAGCCAGAGGAACAATGCTGCCGCGATCTGCATATTGCCTGATTTGGTCATATTCTTCTGTTTTTGGTAGTGAAGTGCCACTGATGTGTGAACTTAATACTAAAACAAACTTGAATAAACCTGCTGCTAGCATCTGAAAAGACATGGAAGAATTCATGTATTCATTTATCAACGAATAAGGCCTAAGCTTTAGAAGAAGCTGGGGGTGGGGTGCTTCCCTGGTGGTACAGGAGTTAAAGTCTCAGCGCTATCAAACTATAGCCAGCCACTTGAGGCATGACTTCAATCCCCCACCAGGGAGCTGTCCCACATGCACAGCAGACCTCTCCTGCCTCACCTGCTGCTTCCCTCAGCAGTGTATTTCCGTCAGTCTGCCCATTCTGCTCCCCACTCTGTCTCTGGTGAATCCTCTCACCACCCCCCCACTTCTGCTCTACACCCAAGTTCTTGTGTGCATAAATAAAAATAAATCTTAAAAAGAAAAGAAAGAAACAGCAGCAGCTAGGACCTGTAGCAAATCAGAAAAGATTCAAAAATTGGAACTCACCCTAATTTTCAGGATAATCAGATTTGGGAAAGGCTCTGTAGTTCAATATTAATTTCTGTACCTCTTACAGTTCCCATTGGGATTATTGTTTATTCAACAGAGCAGTTGCCTTTTAATTTCATTATAGAAAAGTTTCAGTGTGAGTAAATAGTGCATGTTATTGTAAAGAATAACAACACTGGTGAATTTTGATTTAAAATCAGTAAGTTGAACTAAGCAGTTATTTTATAACTGATAGGTCATCTCAGTTTATTTTATTTATTTATTTTTTAAAGATTTATTTATTTATACATACAAGCTGGGGTACAGGCCAGAGGCGTGGGGCGGTGAGAGGGTTCACCAGAGACAGAGTGGGGAGCAGAACAGGCAGATCAGAAATACACTGCTGAGGGGAGCAGCGGGCGAGGCAGGAGAGGTCTGCCGCACCATGTGGGATTCTCCCCGGCTGGGCATCGAACTCTCGTCGCTGCTGCCGACAGCTCACAGTGCAGCGCTCAATGGCTGCACCACCAGGGAGGCCCCAGGTCATCTCAGTTTAGTGAGTAGTAACTGAAAACGTATTAAACAAATCCCTGGGATGCAGGGGATTGGCAGAGCAAGAGACTAGTTTATTGCCCCACAAGGCAGTATGAGCCTCAAAGAAAAGACTATGTTTGTGTTTTCCTTAGTCAATGCCCAGAATAATACCATGCATATGGTGGGTACTCAATAAATGCTTGCCAGATTGAATAATCATTAAATCAATATGTGGAAAAGTATTTTCCTTTTGAGAAAAGTGTACAACCTCTGCTGATTGTGGCACCTCCCGGTGAGTGGCTGCTGGCCCAGGGAGGGTGCAGATATGGTCTTGTCTTTCCCCAGGTGCGTGTGGGCATTTGTTAAACCTGAGCTTACATCAGTATCACCTGAAATGTTTATACTGCATGGATTCCTGGCCCTGCTCCTAGAGTTTTATGTTTTGATTTGCGGTAAGGTCCTGAGAATTTTCACTTCTAAGATGGGCTGTCTATCCATCTCGTGTAAAAATGTGGGGGGAAAAAACAGCTTTTATTATCAGAAGATTGGGTCCAACAGCTGTGTTTCATCAATCGGTGATAAGTTTGCTGTCAATAAATCTCTGGGCTGCAACTTCTCAATAACCACTCCTTATCTGGTTTCCCTTCATAGCAACAACACTGATCGTAAGGTAGTCATTCCTGTTTTAGATAATTTAATAATTTAGTTATTCAGTATCTACTATGGATAAGGCACAATAAGTAGTGCTAAAATATGAAAAAAGTAGAATATATGGTCTTATATTTAGTCTCCTCAAAGATCTGTGATCTAGTAATAGATCACACACACCATGAAACAACTTTTATTGACAATAGTATACCTGTTACATGTGATAGAGATAGGATCTATTTAAATCTTGTTTTTCCAATGAAATTACACATTTTTAATAACCAGTAGGCATTGAACACAAATGTTATAGCCTCCATCTTTGCTTTAGGTGTGTCCTTTTTTTATTTAAACATGTTTATCTAATTTTCTATTGGGAGAATGGAAGGAACAAACTTAACATCAAAAAGCCCAGTGTAATCTCCTGTTGCCTCTGCCTGCTTCTTCATCCTACTGTATCCCACGTCATCCACAGTTACTGCTTTTTGAAAGTCACATGGTCTCTTTTTGCCTGTACTTCTACTTCACCTTCAAGACTCCTCAATCTTCAAGACTCTCCTCAATTGTCAAGCCCTCTGAGAATCTATCTTAAACTTCTTGTAACAGGCATATCTATTTTCACTTTCCTGTATTGTCATAGTAAATTTGTATGTTTCTATTAGTTAGTGTTTTTCTCACCACAAGGCAATTATTTACATGTCAGTTATGCTCATTTGACTCAGAATTCCTCAAGGTCAAGGAACCTGTCTTACAGTAATATCTTTAGCATTTCTAAGTCAGTGCGCCTGACCCATAGTTGATTGATTCACGATGTATTTGTGGAATTAATGCATGACTGAATTTATTAAATACATGAGTGAATGAACACCTAACCTAATAAAAGCAATAAACTAGTAAATATTTGTTGGACAAATTAATGGAAAATAAATACAACTATGCCACAAACCTTTCTTTTATTCATATTTTCTTTTATTCATATTTTCATGTTGTGATGGGAATGTATGTGAATGTGAGGTGTCCTATCAACAGCAGTTCAGAGTTTAACCCCAATATGTGAAGTTAATTTCAAAGCTAAGTCTGTCTGCATTTGTTTTGGCACTTTTCACCCTGAATATAGTACAAGGAATGTCAATCCTAGTTCCAGTGCATCAAGATAGAAAGTAATATACAATATAGAGCTGCACTGTGCTAAAAACAGTAATCCTGAAATCAGTAGTGTTGGCAGACATTAAGAAATGTTCATGATTTCTCTAGTACATTAGAATTTCTTAAACAAAACTCCTTATAAGGTTATGTTTGAAGAGATAGGTTCCTAAATTTCTGAATCCCATGTAGGTTTGTAAGCCAATATTACCTTAAAAAAAGCTACATGTAAAATAATAAAGTTAGTTTTTAGAGAAAAAATGGAATATGATTAGTCACAAATATCTAAGTGGTCATAAACTTATTGGGCAATGTAAAAAGTACATGCAACCCAAGGGTGGTTCAATTCTGGTGACCAACTCTTGGAGCTCCAAGAAAAAGTTATTAATTGGGATTGAGAAAGTTCCAGAATGTTATCTATCATATCCCTTCACAGAGGGAATAATTCTGAACATAAATTATGTGATGATTACTGTCTAGATTTGCAGAGTATAAGACTTGGCAAAATCAAACTTCTCCATTTCCCCTCCAATACTATTTTAATCATTCTACTAATTATAGCCTGACCTGTAACCCTATGTCTTTACATTATTCTGAATAAAGATAGAGCAGAATTCACATTATAACAACTTAATGATTCTGACCAATGCTGACCTTCATCAAGTTATCTGGAAATGTGGGTAAGTCACTCAAGTGCCCTCAAGAAGTCCACACCAAGTTTTGACTTAAAATTTTCTAGGAATCACTGATTTAGCTGACTGAGTCTACAGATAATCTTTAGAGCTAAGGGTAAAAATGGTATCTTCCTCTGCATTTGTCTTCCAGAGTTTTTTTCAGATATGTTCATGCGTTTAGACTCAGCAATGATAATTCGGAGCCCTGATTTTGACTGCTGCTTTGAGTCCTAGAGCTGTGAATTATGACTGTTCTCTCAAGAGTGAGATTTATCAGGAAAAGAACATGGGTTGTTCCATTGAAACTTCACTTCATTTAATTTTGAAGGCTTAACAAAACTGGTTCATGCTGACTAGCTCCCAAAAGTGAATATTTATGACATTGCTCTTCTGTAATACATTCTTTTATCTGTCTATAAAAATATCAAGTTATGGGCCTCCTTGGTGCGCAACGGGTTAAGTGCAGCACTGTGGAGCTGTTGGCAGCTGCGGCGGGAGATCGATGCCCGGCCAGGGTGATTGCCACATAGCACAGTAGACCTCTCTTGTCTCACCTGCTGCTCCTCTCAGCAGTGTATGTCCATCGATTTGCCTGTTCTGCTCCCCACTCTGTCTCTGATGAACCCTCTCACCGCCCCATACCTTTGGCCTGCACCCCAGCTTGTATGCAAAAATAAAAATAAATCTTAAAAAAAAATCAAGTTATGTTTTCTTTTCAGTTGTATTCCTGATCAATTTTGTTGCATTCATGGAATAAGATATCTATTTTAGCAAGGAATCCCCAGTGTATAGCATCATTATATGACAGAAAAATTGACTTAAAATGGTTAACTTGTAATAAGCAAGTGAATTATTTGCCAAGGGTGTATAGTACAGTACATTTGGACATATCTCACTAAGTTATACTCTAGGAATCTTTTTAGCTTTGGACTTTTGTTTGTCCATACTACTGAAAATAACCATATTTCATTAATATGATAAATACTGCATATATGGCAGCATTTACCCTGAAGGTAGAATTGGTAATAACTCACTCTCTGAACATTTAAAGTAGATTGGAACTGTGCACCTGGCCTGTTTTGTTTTTGGTTGTCAGAATATTCCATTTTAAAGTTAAGAATGCATTTAAGAAGAAGGGGTATGAACCTTTGTGGCCCATTTTCAACTCTCTGAAGTCCACTCTACCAGTTCATCTTAACCATTGTATTTGTTCTCTTTGTCTCCCTTTCTAGTCTCTTTATCATTTAAGCAACACAGAGAAGTACACATCAAGCTGTGAATTGAAAATTTCAAGGAATTATTATTCCACCTCCTCTTTTAAGAGTTGGCTTCAGTCCCAAATCTTCCTACTTAAAAGGTTTTTCCCTTTTACTTCTGCCTTTCTTTCTTTTATAAAATAAGCTGATTTTTTTCCTGTTTGCATTTTAAATTTTGAAATGTATAGCTAATGGGACTAATTTCCCTATCTCCTTTTTATAGCACTCCTTATACACTGTACTTATGAACTAGAAGCATTATTAATTAGTCAGTGTTTGTGAAGAGTTTACAAGAAAGAATTTAGTGATAATAGAGAGAACTGAGAAAACTTAGACGCTGGTAGGAGGAGGAATCCTAATGAATGTTGTTAATCTTGAATGTTCATGTAGTACCTTTTGTCTTCATAGTGGTTGAAAGAAGCACAAACTAATTATAATCCTATAAGATTATGGTAAAGCAGTTTAGTCAATCCGAAATGCGCCTGAAAGAGACAGACATTTTGGTAATAAGTTACACACTAAACTTAACATATGTATTACGTGTTTCCTATGCAGAAAGTGACATTAGAGTATCCATCAAATGAAAGAATTTGATTAAGGAAACAGACACTATTGTATGTGGCCACTACTTGAGACACCACTCAAAATTTGGGGTGTGGTAAAAGTAAAAGATAGTGTTAATAGCCTAGGGATTAGAAATTCAATTCTGTTGTTGCCTGTATTTTTAATGTGTGCCATCCTCTCAGGTGTGAGGTGGTATCTCATAGTGGTTTTGATTTGCATTTCCTTGATTATAAGTGAAGTTGAGCATTTTTTCATGTATCTGTTGGCCATCCGCTTTTCTTCTTTGGAGAAGTGCCTTTTGAGCTCTTCTGCCCATTTTTTGACTGGATTGTTGGCTTTGTT